>CM069451.1:22992456-23071993 GCA_035610835.1 Ophiura sarsii | reverse complement strand
GAAATCAGTTTACCTGTTAATGAAAGCGCTCTCGTTTAAAACACAAGTTTTGTCTGTGCTTTTTGTAATGCTATATGAAACTCACTGCTGAGTCGTTTTACAAACGGGACAATTCCACGCTGATGAGAAAACCCCCGAAAAATCAGATGTTGGACAATCCAATTTTTAAGAGCATGAGAAGACGTTTAATGTTGTGCCAGGAGATAGGGGAAGTATGGTCAAGAGTTTTTGAACATAGATTATGTTTTTTTCGAGTTCATTTTTGTACATAGAAAAAATAGGTGGTTGGGATATTTCAGTTTCCTTATTTGACAAGAATGTTCAAAATGTCTGCCGTTTTTTGTTTAGGTAACAATCATGGGCTAGGATGTTAACACTTTCCACGCAGCAGGCGTCTGCAGACGACATTCCACAATTTCACAAAATGTTTCAAAAATGCTAACATTATTGAATTGAATTACCATTATTCTGAATCGTCATGAGAAATGCATTAAAATAAGTACAAACATGCCTAGTATTGGTTCAGTAATCCTTGAGGTAGACCTTTCAATTGAGAAAGGTTTCTGAAAAATCTCTTTTGTATTTTAGTAAAACCAATAGCCGCGTGGAAAGTGTTATGAACATTGAAACATTGATGTGCAAGA
Organism: Ophiura sarsii; assembly: GCA_035610835.1. Taxonomy (NCBI): domain Eukaryota; kingdom Metazoa; phylum Echinodermata; class Ophiuroidea; order Amphilepidida; family Ophiuridae; genus Ophiura; species Ophiura sarsii. Next base: position 23,071,349 of record CM069451.1, on the reverse strand, counting down.
ACAATTTACATGTAGGCCTACTAATATGTGATTAAAAAGTAATAAACATATTATGAATGGAATTCCTAATAACAAGTGAATATTACTATACAGGTGGGTGGTTCAATAAAACGTTGACAGTTTTTTTGAAGCCATTTTTTTTTAATTCTGTTAGATTTTTAAAAAAAAACTCATTATTCATCACTATATATGATCTTGACCATCTATGCTGAAAATATCGTTACAAATAACTTTACGGTTGCAAAATAACAGCTATTTGAACAAAGTCTCTCCCATGTTACTCTGTCCACGGTACTGATTTCGCGACGTTACAACCAGTGTGGTTCAATAAAACGTTGACAGTTTTGCAAAGCCATAGTTTTCAAAATTGTGGGATTTGCCGTTTAATTTTGTTTACATATTCCTCAAAAATATCATCTTGGCCATCTATGCTGAAAATCTCAATGTTAATAATGCTATGGCGGCAAAATGATAGCTATTTGAAGAGAATCTCTCCAAAATCTCTTTGTCCACGGGTAAGTCTACGGGAAATGACCAGAAATGGCATCGTCACTTTTTAGGCATAACATAGACAATTACACTTCCAATCTATGAAAATCAATCATTCTAATTAGGGTCACTCGTGGTATTATTATACGTATTGATTTCACACCTGAATAGATAGTTAAGATGTAAAAATACACTGGTTTCACCTGGCGGGATCTTCAAATCTTAGATTACTTGCATGCAATTCATCATTCAGTATTCAATGTAACGTCGCGAAATCAGTACCCGTGGACAGAGTGAAATGGGACAGACTTTGTTAAATAAAGGTTATTTTGCAACCCGTAGGTTATTTGTAACCATATTTTCAGCATAGATAGTTAAGATCATATAGTGGATGAATATTGATTTTTTTTCATTTTAAATCTACAGAATTTAAAAAAAAATGGCTTCAAAAAAAGTCAACGTTTTATTGAACCACCCTGTATTAGCATGAAACCTGTTCAATCAAAATGTATGTCGAGTCAAATCAAAGTATAACGAGTTTCGTGTCGTTGTTCATCTGTGCGATCTGGACTGAGGCGTTTTAACTGTTGCATTATTAAACATATGTCAATATCAATAGCGCACACCAAAGATTAAGATAATTATGGATATGTAAAATACTTTTTAATTCACGAAGCATGTAATTTTGTATGATATAATAATACAGATACATGTATATTGGATGTATATTTGATAGTGATATACGACGGATATTATTGGAAAACAAGCGCTTTGTTTCAACCTCATTCACATCAATACTGCGCCGATTCGTAGTTTAAAATATTTAAAGGAGCACCAAGTCATTGGGTCATAGAAACACTCTCGATTTTCTAAAAACACAAGATGACTTTTGTGTTTTCATAAACTAAACTAAACTTTTATCATAAAGTATCTTTTCTTATTCAATTCTGAGACACTAACAATATTATAATTTGTAAATATTAATATGCTATCGATTACGAATAAAAATCTATATATTTACTGAAAAAAATAAAAGCAAGATATACCAACTGAGTGTTGGGAAACAATGAATAACAAGGGAGAATAACGCGATACAGCAGGGAAACAATACAGCAAGCTAGTATTAGGAATGGTACCAAAGAGAAGACACGTCTCAGGCCTGGGAAACAATTTGCCTTAAATAGTTGTGTAGCACATACAAATGCGTTTGCCTTGTAGCAACACTCTTCATACGAATAAAGATGTGAGTATTCAGTTAAAGTACTCTATTGTTGTTTTTAAAGGAGGGGTGGAAAAGTTTAATGTCAATATATAATTTGAATAGCTATCAAAATTGCCTTGAATAACAGCTTCGCCTTATTCATTACGTGTATGTTTACTTAATGACTAAGATTGTAAGACACCTTCAGTGGCGAAGCTTGGTTTTTCATATGGGGGGAGGGGGGGGGGGGGGGGGGGGATAAAAGTGAACAGGCAAGACTTAAAGGTAGATGACCCGATCACATTTTCGTAACACAGAATTATTTCAAACATACGGAGATTTTCATATCATATGAAAGCTCGTATTTTTCTCATCATCATTCTGAAATTTGACGGCCTAATTCGGTATAATGACAGAGAAATCGACGAAATAGCGTTGAATTTCCGCGAATGGTGGTTACCACCGACATAGTTTGTGTAGTACTCAATGGGTACAGTTCACAGCCTCTTGTGCGTCTAAAATAAGAACCATAATATCTATGCATCTCAAATTTTGGGACACGACGTTTTTAAGGATGACCTTTCATGTAGAATAGAAAACTTCAAGTTGAAAATCGGAACATCTACCTTTAATATGTTTAATACTGACTTAACATACTTGGCGCGCGAACAATTTCTATTTACACTAATGTGTGAGGTATATTTAGGCTTTAACGAGTATAACCTTTGCGAAAAATTGCTATCGTTGTACTTTTAACCGTCATAATTCAATGATTCCCTTGTCAAATGAACCGACAGTGCCACTCTCAACCGCACTGGTGACTCAAAAAAAATATGGGGGTGTCAGGCCACCCACTCTCCCCTCTAGTTACGCCACTGGAAACCTTATACCCCTGTTTCACATACGGCGATCAGGCCAGCGATTGCACTGCGCTCAAAAAAGTATCAAAATATGTATAACACGCAGTGAGAGCGCGGAAAACTGTCCGAAACTATCCATTTTTAAATCAAGGTCACTAAATCCCTTTCACATTCTGCTGCGATCAGACCGGCGCTTGGATTATGCTAAAACATTATCAAAACGCCAAGACAAACGCACTCAGATCTCCACGAACTCCTCGGTGACGCAGTGGAAACTGGCTGGGACGTGAAAGGGTTGTGAGAGGGCCCCCATGGTCGCCCTTGAGCGCCAGTGCGCCGCGCTTGTTTTGTGCATGCACAAAACAAGCGTGGAGGTTCGGCGCCTTCAGACCGTTGTGCTCTCCTGTCGTTTTATGTACATGTGTGTTGTTCACTTGTCAAACTCCAAGAACAGACTGAGCATCCTTTAGACAAAGACATGCATAGATGGAGTCCATTCACTTGGATTATTAAGCTTAACAGGTGTTGGTATTGTACTTGGGGTGATTATTTGAATAATATTGACCTGTTTTGACAAATTGAATATTAAACATTTCATTCATATTAAATGATATGCTTACATGCGGGTAATTAAACCACTCGCAAATTATGGCTAAATTGACAAAACACACAATCAAATTTGTTATATGAGTGCCCCAGACTGCCCCTTTCAGATATAATGTATAAAAAAAGAAAATCAAATGTTATATAAGCCAAACATACTATGCCACTGGCCACAACTATCACTGTTTTGTTGTAATCCATATAATTCAAAATGTTTTTCTTATTGAACCGATATGAGCACATCATGATACTATCATTATATCATTTCAATGTATTCAGATTCAACAATGTTATTGATACACCTGCTCATAACTCCCGCCAACAGACACGCCACTATTTCCATGGCTATACAAAAGTGGAAGTATCGCATTACGCTAAGCTATAGGATATTGCTCTCTAAATAGGATTTAAGGAACAATCAAAGTTAAGGATCTTCAATGTTATTACACTCTAAGACAAAAAGTGCTTCAGGGGTTCTTGGCTGTCCCGTATATGGAACCCTTTATAGAACCTTTAAAGATTCCACAAAGTTAAAAAAAAAGAAACTTTAAAGGTTCCAAAATAACGAAAAGTGCATTTTGAGAACCTTTAAAGGTTCTCTACAGAAGTTTTGGGGGTTCTTTAAATTAAAAGAACCTTTAAACCGGAGGGTTCCATATACGGGACAGCGAAGCAAGAGAACCAACGAAGCACCCTTTTTTCAAGAGTGTAGAGCTGTAAACATGTTAAACATGGATCATTGTTATTTATTCTGTATCTACTATTTCTATGTTTGAATCTAATACCCTTCGTGCAATTGCTATGTACTCCCCGCGATTACGCAGAGAACATTGTGCAAACGTATTGAGAACGTACGCAGAAACACAATGGGTGGTAATAAGAGCGCCGTGAAAATGTGATAAGCGGGATAGGAGCGTACTAAAAGCTACCTTGTTTTAAATATGTAACCCACATGTTGGCACTTTCCCGCGCTCTTTTCTGCGTGTTAATGGGGACCCTCTCCCGCTCTAGCCAGTGTCCACTGCGTCCCCAATCGGTTCTTATACGTTTGCTTGACGCTTTTTTCAGCGCAACGCAAGCGCAAGGCCTGATCGCTGTATGTGTGACAGGGCCTTTACTGTATAAGATGACCGTCATTTGTGTGCCTTTAGTGTCAACAAGTTCAATGCGTTTCGGTGTCGAAATATATCAAATGGCAAACGTGATAAAAACTAGACCGGGACTATAAAACTGAAGAGTTGTAGCATTCCATTTGGCAAGCGTTAAGTGTGCACTTTACTATTGTTATCTTAGACGATATTTTCGACACTGATAAACGATATAACGTGCTGCAAGCGGAAATCGTCTGAAATATGTGGCGCGTTGAACGTTGCCTTTATAGGTATGCCTCAAAGGGCGCACTACATCATGATGCTGTGAATGGGTAACACTTGACAATCCGTTTACGATTTCAATCGATTAATGATGAAACTGAATACTCAGTGGAACCTCCTTAGCGTTGACCATGTTGAATGATACAATACTGATTGGTGGCCTAATTCTATTGACCAAATGGTACCGACTGACCAAGGACATAAATAGAATGACCGCACGGGAGCGCCTCTGGATCTTCTTTAGAGACTCACCAGGGTGTGCGACTCAACTTGCTCATTTGAAGCTACTTTTAAGTTTAACTTTGGCTGTGCGCATATTTTTGGTGGCGCTGTGTTTAGCTGTTGGTCGTCTGCTTTAGGTATAGACTTTAATTGAAGTTTACACGGAATTGTTAGAAAAATTACCATGTTGTGGCTGACCCATTAGCGTTCGAGATGCCCGCGCTACCGTCGTTCTTTACAGCTAGTTTTTTCCTACTCCGAGTCGTCATTCCAACCAAATGTAGCATTAAATAGTCTACAGATGTTGGCAAACACTATGATGTACACAATATGGCCACACAATGAAATATCTACGGCAAATTACGTCTGGATTGGCTAGCAAAACCGGACCGGCGATGAAGTACGTCTTATCTGCATGCCGCCATTGATATTTTATCTCAATGCCTTGACAAACCTAAAGCTAGTCCAGCCAGCTTGACTAACCTAAAGCTAGTCAAGTCAGCTTGTCTAATAAGCTAGTCCAGTCACAGACTAATCCAGCAGAACAAATCAAGCTAGTCAGGCTGAGCCGGACTAACCTTAAGCTAGTCAAGTCGGCCATAACATATCCAGCAGGCTTGACTAACCTGCTTTACCATTTTAAGCTAGTCCAGCAGGCTTGACTAACCTGCTCGACTAGTTTAAAGTTAGTCCAGCCTGTATCTGACTAGTTTAAGTTTTCAGTGTAGGGGAAAGACAAATAATTGATCAATTATTGATTGTTTTGCATTTTTTAGCTAATTTGACCATTTCTTTTACAAGGGTTAAATCATAGTCAACTTTCAATCCGGTTCTAAACCCTTAAGATGTAAATTATTCCAATTGGTTGTCCATGTATTACACGGATTAAGACATTATATCATTATTTTGTGCTTGGTTGGTGATATATTATAGGGACAATTTTCAAACAACATCCGATGAGACACATGATATATCAACTTGTTCCTCTTGTTAGAGCATTCTATAAATACATTGATTTAAGTCGTTTTGAGAAACTGCATTCGTTTACTTCAGAGCTTCGGTCATCGATACAACTCTATATATAATGCGTTGTGCCACGAACCGTTATTTTATTGATTTCAAAGACCATCATATCCATGCATGTTGTTCACCTTAAAATGTGAGGAGGGAATTGCCATGATGATTTCAACATAGACAATTTGGTTAAAGATGCCTCTGACCTGTATATCAAATTGCCAGTAACTTTTGGGTAGACGTGTAAACAGAGCGGTTAATGTGACTTGAGACAAGAAGCTTTTACAAAGAGCACTTGGAGGCACTGGCATCGTTTTGCTGAGCTGGTTAGTTAGAAATCTTTAGAGTAGATAGCCTAATTAGGAGTATACAAAGTATATAAGAGCGTAAAACTGTCCTTCCAGAAGAACTACTTTTTATTTAGACCAGATCTAAATGGGTCAACTTGTTTTGTGCAGACCGATCTAATAGTGATTAGACGCGGTTAGAAGAATGGGTTCGTGTAAGTGATAATGCAGCATCGTTTACTATAATTTGACTCAATGAAATGTTATCAGGTACCCTTAACAGCGTTGTGAAATAGTATTGAAATTGTCCCTCTTGCTACCCAAAATGCACTGATATATAATCACCATAGTATTGAACCAAAGAAGATTTAAAGACACCACTACAATGCATTGCATTTTTACAAAATGCCCTAACTATAGTCTCCAATTTGTCTCTGTTCCCATAGACATTTGCACACATGTCATGGGGCGTTCATCGTTGGAGCTCTTTAAAGTTCTAGTTTACATCAATGAATAAATAAGTTATCAGTGTTCCTTTTTCTTATTTCTAAAACTTTAGAGCTCGACAAATGCATCGTGTGAAAAAACTTTAGTTGGCTGGCGTTCGCGCAATGCATTGTGGAAAGACCTTAAAATATTCTTTGGTGCTGAACATTATATAACAAATAATGGGTAAATCTATGGGGAGGGAACATAGAGAATTGTAACATTTATGACATAAGTGTATTGGGATCATCAGCCATACTGACTTCAGATTTAAATACCGGTTATTGATTAAACAAATGATGGGACCATGTATGTCGAAATATATTAGAAAATGATATCACAGTGGGAGTTAAAAGAAAGAAATGCTTGTTTGAGAACGCTTTTTAAGAACGTTTCAATTAACAGACAAAATAATGATTTTGTTTTGTAATATGCCCAAGACGATGGTAAGAATGATAAGAAAATTAATGTTTCCCATCTATGCTCTTGGGTATAGTGCTCGAAGTCTACCGAATTTCAGTTTTAATAAATTGGGCCATCCCATTTGAAATCCATACACCCGTACACAGTGGAGGGGAGAAAGAATTTGGGAGAGGAAAAATGCGCGCGAAAAGGTTGGCTTGTATAAATTAGCTTAATTTGTTCTGAATTATACATTTTAGACATTTTAGACAAATTTTAAGTAATTTTGGGCTATATCTTGCCTCACGTCCCGTACGGAATAAACCGTGTATAGCTACAACGCATTTTAATTGGTTTGAGCATGCGCACTTGAGTTACGGGACGTCTAGCAAGACATTGCCTAATTTTGATATTAAAATCAACATTTTCGATTGATTTTATTTTTTAGGGTTGGCCAAAATGGGGGGGGGGGGTGAGGTTTGAGCTGACGGGGGGGGGGGGGGGTAACTGGGGGAGGTCTTGACTGCCACTGCCCCTTTAAAAGACATGACCTTCATAATCTTCCACACAAGGAGTGAAGAATACAAATGAAGTCACAAATGCAGGTAACCCCATTTGAAATTCACACGCCCTATGGGGAAGGTTAAGATAATGTATACCATAGGGGTATATGGATTTCAAATGATATAACATTATGTTAACGGGACACACAAAAAGTACGTCAGTACGATATAAGATTAATAAATCCCTGAGAAATTGATTACTGAAATTAAGAAATTAAAGGTAAATGTTCCGATTGCTGACCCGATTTTCAACTTGATGTTTTCTATTTTACATGAAAGGTCATCCTTAAAATTGTTGCATTCCAAAGTTTGAGTTGCATAACTCGAATGGTTCTATTTTTAGAAGCGCAAGGTCGCAAAGACATGTGCCCATTGAGAAGCACTGGTTGGTGGTTAACCACCTTTGGCAGTAATTCACCACATTTTAGCCTATAATTTCCAAATGAAACATTTCTGGCCCTAATATTTTACAGACATAATGAGAAAAATATGGGGATTCGTCTGATACCAAAATATCTTGATGTGAAAAAAAAATCATAGCCCCAAAAAGTGATCGGGTCATATACCTTTAATTGTCAAGCTGACATTATAACAAAAAGTGATGATCAGTAAAACATGTACGTGTAATAACACACTATAAATTGTTGTGTAGTGATATGATTACTAATGCAAAAGTAATGATAAGTGGTAATCCTAATAACAATTGAAAACAATCATGAGACCTCATCAATCAAATTTATTCCGGGTAAAATCGACTGCAATGAATCTGATATCGTACATCTGTGCGATGGTTTCTGAGGCGTTTTGAGTTTTGCATTATTTACAAATGCCAATACCAATAGAACGAATCGAATTAGCGGTCTATCTTTATGATACGGGCGTGTTTGGGAAATAAAATTATCAGGGAGAAAAACAGGTCAATTCTTTTGGGGGGAAATCGTACAGGCGCCGGGAATCGAACCCGGGTTGCACGCGTGAAAGTCCGGCACCTATTATACCTGATCAGTCTTAAAGGCATATTATGTGATCTTTTCCAGAGAGCGCCCTCTATTCATGATTTTTTTTAGAAAGTAGATTTTCTTGCAGATTTACATTTCCGATCATAAGTCATACATACATTCCAAGTTACAGAGCGATACGATTCCTAATTACCTCAAAATCATGGTTTTAGAGTGAATTTAGAGTGAAAAATATAAACTGTCGGGATTCCGACAGTTTATTTTCACTCTGAAACCATGATTTTGAAGTAATTAAGAATCGTATCGCCCTGTAACTTGGAATGTATGCATGATTTATGATCAGAAATGTAAATCTGCAAGAAAATCTGCTTTCAATTTTGTTTTCGATGTTGAGGGCGTTCCCTGGAAAGATCACATAATATACCTTTAAGCATGTTAAAATTGTCTAATCTTCGCTGTTTGATAGCCCGCCTCTTCGCGCCTCGGGTCGCGCTCTAGTACAGTATTATATAGTGTTTTATCATGTTTACGGTGATGAGAAAGGTTAGGTTTAATTCGTTAAAATCCATGGAAGGGCGTAATTATGCATGATGTAACAACGCAGATATCTCAGATGTCAATACAGGAGTATATCTATTATTGGATTACAAGAGCTCTAGACGGTAGAAAAGGGCACTGCATTTTGCGTTTCATTATCATCATACTTGAATGATGAATGATGACAGGCTGTGATGAATAATATCACAGGCCTCTTAATGTGCAATCAGACATTTGTTTTGTTGTGATTTCAAGTAATAAACATCTGATGAATGCAGGCCTGGATGAATGGAATTCTTAATAACGAGTGAATATCATCATTAAAACCTGATCAATCAAAATGTATTTTGCATTCGTGCACCGCCCTCTCGCGCCTGTCTGCGCTCTAGGGCTGTGCACGAATAATGCAAGGCCTCGAGCGATGATTAACGAATGCAATTATCCTTATCTGAAATCAAATTAACGAGTTTCGTATCGTTGCTCATCATCTGTACGGTCTGAACTGAGGCGTTTACGTTGCATTATTAAACTTGTCCATATCAACTATTGAATGATTGACATGTTTAATAATGCAAAAGTTATAGAGCGCACCAGTTATTAAACTAATTAGGGGTGTATTCATTCTTTGAATCCATGGAAGCACGTACTTTTGCACGAGTATTTCGCCGTATATCAGATGGCGAAATACGAGGGATATGATTGAAACAGTTACAGTAGGAAAGGACATTGTCTTTTTGTTTCAAGTTATCATTCCTGTCATTTAGCGAATTGTATGAAGTCAGTGACCTGTTTAATGGAAACGCCAGGGGTCGCATTCTGACGCGTCTGCGCGTCCTGGACCTCTTACTTTCTTGTAGTGACGCGTCAGGTTTCAAATTGGAAAGACTTGCAAGTCCCGATCAAAATTGAAGGGACCCCTTAAATTTGACGATGTATGGAAATGGAAACCTTAAGAAATTCTGTAAATTACATATCCATCCTTTGCTCACAATATAAATTCATTAAAACTGTCCGTAAAAAAGTAACATTTTCAAATAGGCCTACCCAAACTTCAGGACCCCTCAATTTCTTGGGGGACTCCTTAAATTTGTTATTTGAAGTCCTACGGGGTCCTGAAAAATGTCATGGTACCTATCACATTTTTGATCCAGTGCTATCCCTGGGAAGCGCTCTTGTTTAAAAAACATGGGTTTTTGTCTGTGCCTTTTGTAATGCTATCGTTTTGCAAACGGGGCGAATCCACGCAGATAAGAAGAAAAAAAGCCAAAATCAGATGTTTGACAATCCAATTTTTAAGAGCATGAGAAGACGTTTAATGTTGTGCCAGGATAGGTGAAGTATGGTCAAGAGTTTTTGAACATGTAGGCCTAGATTATGTTTTTTTCGAGTTCATTTTTGTACATGGAAAAATAGGTGGTTGGGATATTTCAGTTTCCTTATTTGACAAGAATGTTCAAAATGTCTGCCGTTTTTTGTTTAGGTAACAATCATGGGAGGATGTTAACACTTTCCACGCAGCAGTCGTCTGCAGACGACATTCCAAAATTTCACAAAATGTTAAAATAAATTCCAATATTATTGAATTAAATTATCATTATTCTGAATCACCATGAGAAATGCATTAAAATAAGAACAAACTTGCCTAGTATTGGTTCAGTAATCCTTGAGGTAGACCTTTCAAATTGAGAAAGGTTTCTGAAAAATCTCTTTTGCATTAGTAAAACCAATAGCCGCGTGGAAAGTTTTATGAACATTGAAACATTTATGTGCAAGAACAATATACATGTAGGCCTATTTGATTAAAAAGTAATAAACATATTATGAATGGAATTCCAATAACAAGTGAATATTACTACACTCGGCAAAAGAAGTTCTTGGACACTTAAATTAAATTAATATTTAATAGAATATATATAATTATATATATGATTATATATATATAATTGTATATCAAAATAAGCAGAAAGTAATCCGCTAACAGCTTAACATGGAATTTAGACATGATCATTCATGCATGGCAGATCCCATTCACTTGACAATGGCAAGAAGATTGCAAAAATTGGATAATCCCTCCATTCAAATGACTGTAAATGCTCATTTCTTGCAATTTCCTTTTACGCACCTTACCATTGCTTAATGAATGTGCTCAGCCATGCATGAATGCGTACATCTTAATTACATACAGACATGATAGAGAATTATTGTCTGCTTATTTTGACATGCAATTGTTTAATTTATATTAAATATTTATGTGAAATATTTGAACTTCAATGAGTGTCCAGGCATGCCAGGAACTTCTTTTGACGAGTGTATATTAGCATGAAACCTGTTCAATCAAAATGTATGTCGAGTCAAATCAAAGTATAACTAGTTTCGTGTCGTTGTTCATCTGTGCGATCTGGACGGCGTTTTAACTGTTATTAAACAATGTCAATATCAATAGCGCACACCAAAGATTAAGATAATTATGGATATGTAAAATACTTTTTAATTCACGAAGCATGTAATTTAGTATGATATAATAAATACATGTATATTGGATGTATATTGGATAGCGATATACGACGGATATTATTAGAAAACAAGCGCTTTGTTTCAACCTTATTCACATCAATACTGCGCCGATTCGTATAGTTTAACATATTTAAAGGAGCACAAGTCATTGGGTTCATAGAAACACTCTCTCGATTTTCTAAAAAGACAAGATGACTTTTGTGTTTTTATAAACTTTTATCATAAAGTATCTTTTCTTATTCAATCCTGAGACACTAACAACATTATAATTTGTAAATATGTATGCTATCGATTACGAAGAAAAATCTATATATTTACTGCAAAAAATAAAAGCAAGATATACTAACTTATAGGTGTGGGGAAACAATGAATAACAAGGGAGAATAACGCGATACAACAGGGGGAAATAATAGAGCAAGCTAGCAATAGGAATTAATGTGCACTGAAACAATAGCTCACGGAAATGGACTTGTCCTCTTTGCATTTTACATTTTCGAGATATCCTCTTGTTTCAGTTCTCTGATCCTTGGTGTGTTTTGTTTCTGGTTCCGTTAGATTCATCTTTTTACGTTTTATATTATACCAGGTGGTTCAAAAATATGCTGACCCAAGTTCAAAGTTACTTTTCAACCACATTTTATTGTTTCAGAGAATTTGTGTTTACTCAGTCTTGATCAGCAGTAATGTTTGAAATTATTCTGAAAAATGGCACGTTTAACTTGTTTGGTTCTTAAGATATGGTTCATTACAGAAAGCATGCACACAACTGACCTGTCGACGGGAGATAATTTAAAACTTACTGCTGATCAAGACTAGCTAAACACAAATTCTCTGAAATTATAAATGTGGTTATCTTGAACTTGGGTCAACTTTTTTTAGAACCATCCGGTATATATTGATTATCATTCATTTGTCACATAGATATCGAAATGTGTGTAGCAACCGGTCACACGTTATAATTTCATTTGACATTTGAAAACAATTTAAAATAATAGCAGAATCCACAACGTGAATGATGATACCAGTGGTGTCCTAAAGGTGCCGCATTGATCTAAAAAAATTATCATATTTCAACTCAACAATGAGGGTTTGAGCACTTTCAGGTGAATGTTGTCCGTCGGAACCGTACAACAGGGTTATTTTTGTTGCTTAAACCAATGTTTTTCGTACTTTGGAAATGTTGCAAAATACAAAATACTAAATGTTGACCACTATATAGAACTTACTGAACCTGTAGACAAGAATCTATATTCTATGAAAATGAACCAAAGGAGTACACTATGAGTTAATTCTATAATGACATATCCTATTATGGGTATTTAAGCAGGCAATGAAAGCAACCCAAGTATAGTCAAGACATGCCAGAGGAAATTGCGTTATTATCCTATTATCCTATTTAATTGCACTATTGCATTTAGTAGGTCACTATATTAAATCGAGCCGCACCAGTTTAAGAATAAATTTAGTTTTGTTTTTCCACCATTTTTTAATGCCAAACGTTACATCAATGTTTTTTAACAAAAACGTCTAGAAATTTAAGGCAAAATCATATCAAACTACCAAACTAACTAACTAACTAACTAACTAACTAACTAACTAACTAACTAACTAACTAACTAACTAACTAACTAACTAACTAACTAACTAACTAACTAACTAACTAACTAACTAACTAACCCGACAAACTAACGTGCAACAAAATCACATCGGTATATATTAGGTGAAAAATGGTTTCCGTTTTGGAGTTGCAAAAATTGCAATGATCACTGTCTTTTATTTTCATTTTATAAAGCAGACTGTTTGTGCCCAGGATGTTGTTTAGTATTCTGTACTGGTACCAATGGAGTTTACCATCCTTTGCGCATAAGTATATTCGATGCCAATCCTTTAGTGTGATTGTGTCTTTTTTAGTTCCTTTTGCCATTTCATTGGACTGCTACACTCTCAGCAAAAATGGTTCGGAAAGGGTTCATTGAGTAAGCTCGGGGTTCAATGTAGAACCTTCTGCACTCAAGGAACCCTTAATGGTTCTAAAAAGGTTTGTTAGTGGTTCTTTATCACCACAAAAATGTTCTATGTAGTGAGATGGTTCCAGAAAGAACCCTTATTTGGGGGAAATGGGGTTCTTGGTATAGACTTATTACAAATGCTGAAGTTTGTATTATCATGTACATCTTAAGAATTGTATTGTAACCCTAAAACGGTACTGTGTTAAAAATTACAAATATTTACTTTCTACTTTATTTCTTTATTGATATGATTATAACCAAGTATAATCAATGACTTAGTCTTAAAAGACTTTGACTTGCTGCCTTTTAATAATCTAATTGATTCTGTATTTTGTAAATAACATCTAGTCAGATTCACAGTCAGTTTGGTCACCATTTAATATAACCTTATGGGTTCGGCATACATGCCAAAACCGAAGAATGTTTAGGTTCTTTAAAGAACCTTTCCAGAGGGTTCTCTAACCATGAAGAACCCTCAAGGTTCCATATAGAGGACAAAACTGAAGAACCTTTTTTGGTTCTTTAAAGAACCTTTCAAGAGGGTTCTTTAACCCTGAAGAACCCTTAGGGTTCCATATAGAGGACAAAACTGAAGAACCTTTTTTGGTTCTTTAAAAAACCTTTCAAGAGGGTTCTTCAATGAAATGGTTCTTGGGAAGAACCCATGAGGGTTCCATGGAGGACAACGTGAGGAACCATTTATGGTTCTAAGTTGAACCTTTTTTTTTGCTGAGAGTGTACAAGATGTCTTAATACTTTTTAGCAACAGTCTATAGAACCATTATCAACCTTTCCTTGCTCCCGCAGATCACCCACAATTGGTTTTACACTAAGGTTCCAACACTTTTGTTCCACCCATACCAAATTCACGGCCATTTACTTTTGATTGAGTTCACATTTATTTTACTCGTGTTTATTTTGTACTATGTTGTCATTTAAAGGGGCAATAAGAGATGTGGTAGAGGTAGCGCCCTCAATTACAAAAATATATATGATAAAAACTGGGATTTGTATATTTTTACAATTGTATTACATGTAGGCCTATGAACTTACACCTAGAAGGATCAAAATAAATCAGCCCTCTTTGTACAACAAAACGTCGATTCAAAAAATGCTTGTCGGGGTTTTAGCATTTTACATGGTTAAGGGTGGTATTCCAACATATTTAAAACATTGTTTTAATCAAGATTGCTGGTGTGTGTTTTTATTAGAAATAACAATAATGGCGATTGTTAATGTTCATCTTGAATTCTGAAGTAAATTAATTAAAAAATTTAAAAAAATCAACATGTAGACATTGTGTCTCTTTAAAGTAGGCCTACACTGCAAAAACACCGGTGTTAAAAATAACACTGTTCGGTGTTCTGAGAGGTCCACACCAATTAGTGTTATTTCAACACTATCTTGGTGTAACATTAACACTTACAGTGTTATTCGTCACACTTGCAGTGTTAAAATGACACTACATGGTGTTGTAACACCAAGAATTTAACACCGGTACACCGACAGTGTTATTTTTAACACCGGTGTTTTTGCAGTGTAGGGGAGATGTTGGAGAGTTGAGCCAATTTTTATATTTTGTGTCACCATATGCAGAAGAAAAGTACAAACCTGTAAAAAATTAGTGTAAGTAAAACTTTAAAGAGTGTTGTTTTCGTTGTGAAACAATAACAGTTGGGATAGCAGTATTGGCTTATTTATATAAAAGGTTTGAAAAAAATTGGTAAAGTGGCTCAACTCTCCCTACAGTATGGGAGAGATGAGCCACCATTTCAGGAGAGTTGAGCCAGCATGATAAGTGAATGGCTGGTGAAAAAAACCAAAATCATATTTTTCAACTTTTGATTTATTAATCCTTAAAGTAAATATGGTGCTCAATTGTTATTATCATGGCACAAAATAAATTTGTCTCTCATTTATTATACATTTTTCACCCTTTGTCCAAAAATCAAAATGTTACTACATGTTTTCCCTATGCTCAACTCTCCCCATGACCAATGGCTCAACTCTCCTCATGGTGACCATTTTGTAAATAACACAATCCTGCCCGGTGTAGAACTTTTGGTAGTTTACAATAGTTCTCTAAAATAATGGTCATATATACCCCCTTCAATACACAAATTACCGCCATTATAGTCTAAGTCTTGCTATGGGAAAAAAGTCAAAACATTCATTTTTCTATTTTTCACTCAAAAGTGAATTTTTTTCTTCTTCTTTAAGATCTTTGATACTGAGCACACATGACAGTAGAGTTTAACACTAAAATGTCTTATTGATGCTATATAACAATATATGCCAATATAAATTTTAGTAGGCCTAAGTTACTACTTTCGAGTTATAGGGGTGGCTCAACTCTCCCGCATCTCCCCTACCCCTGAAAACTTTTTTTGGTTTACAACTCATCTATGCAATTTATAGTAATCAGATAATATAGTCATTATACAAACTATTGCATTGAAACAATCTTTCACTAAATCATGTGTTCTAAACATAACACAGATTCCAAACATCCCAGTAATTTAATATATATCTCTATTTTATTTCAAAATGCTATACTGTACAGGCTATGTATGGTATGGTTTAATAAAAGAGTATTTTGTGTTCAAATACATCCTACCCTGTCTTAATTATCTCCTATAGGCCTATTCGTATTATCCCTCTGTTAATTTCATTCACCGAGTTTTACCGGGTTTTTTTTAAATATCTTGTTTTGAATGAAAGCCAATTATAATTGGTATTTACACTTTCCAGCACTGCCATATTTTATGGTTTTGAATAATATGCATACGGTACCTAAAATATTTGTGATGCCTTACGGAAATGTGCCTGTTCTTTCTGACTCACCCTGTACGCACACATTTTATCAACTCTCTGTGACTTTATAGTTTGTAAAGTATTTACATGAATAATACGAGTTCAACCATGACCCTGGATTGTGACCCGAGGGTCTTGTTTATCCTTTCACGCGTAGTGTATGCGTTTGTCAATGAAGGATTTAATTTACGGTGTGGTGGTGTAGGTAGTACACTGGATACTACGTAGTATACATGTATATCATACATACATGTACATGAGAAGATGTCCAGCATACCATCACTTCGGACCGGCGAGAGCTGTGTATTATATAAAAAAGTGGTAAGTTAAATTTAATAAAACAACTGTTTAAATGACTTCTTAGATGTTATGTGTGTGTATACAAAAGTATAGTGGGCGCTCGAGTTCATGCTCAAAACAGCTGCACATAGCCAATGTAGACGCGACTACTCAAGTTTCTTACTACTATAGTACCAGTCTTTGACTTAGTACTAGTAGTATACCTACATGTATAAACTGTAAAGTTCAACTTGTTTGTTGAGCTTTTATCACACACACAATCTCGTAATCGCGAACGGTGTACATAGATCAACAATGTGTACATATTATTTAATCGATGATTCCTACCTTTGTAGATTACATAGATTTTTAATTATTTTGCAACTGTGGTCTTGCTGTATTTCCTATACTCTTTCGTGATTTATGCACAGACCTTGACATCTGGGGTTTTTTTCTGTTAAAATATTGAAATTTATAAGAGGTGCGCCACTCGTTCGAAATTAAGAAAATAGTGGTAAACAACAAATTATCACGTGCGTTGATTAATCTCAATGCAGATTTTCTTACGCAAAACGCTGAAACGCTGCTGTTTCCAATTCATTTGTAGCGTCCGTAGTCAAAAATGAAACGACCATTGCCACGAAGGCAAAAAGAGGCTGACTTGTACGCTGCCCTCAAACATGCATCACTACGTCGCGTCGTCTGTATTATTACTACACACGATAACGGTTATTTTAAGATTCCGGGGACGTACCCTACGGTAGTCAAAACAATTTATCAGGTGCAACGTCACGCGCCGGTTGAGATAACAATGGGGAAAACGCGATATTTTGACAAAATGGTATAGTTGACACTTCAATAAAGTGCAGTTTCTCGGAATTCACGGCATATTTTGTGAAATAAGGTAAGTCAATGAGACCAAATGTATGTTGTACTACTAATATTAAGAAACATTGCAAACATGCCAGGCCTAGCTGTTCGCTGTTCAATGCGTAAAGTTTTTTGGGGTGTTATTAAACATTTGTGGTAACAAAAACGGTGCCAAGATCGCGCTGGATCTCTTTCAGGTCCTCAATTAGTAATTACAGTACAGTAGCAATTGAAGACTTCAAGTTAGGTCTGAGCTTTTATAACGTTGTGCTGCTGGTATATTAGTATGACTTATAGCCAAGGGCGTCTCCAGAGGGGGGGGGGGGGGGGGGGGGGGGGTGGGGGGGGGGGTGACACCCCCCCCCCCCCCCCCCCATTCATCAAATCTGTCGGCAAAATTATGGTGCTGTGGGCAAATCAAAGGAAGGAGGAAGAAAAGGGAGAAAGAAAAAAAGGAAAGAGAAAGGAAAAGGGAAAGAAAGAAGGGGAGAAAAAAGAAAGAAAAAAAGAAAGAAAGAGAGAAAGAAAGAAAGGGAAAGGAAAGAGAAAAAAAAGAAAGAAAGAAAAAAGAAAGAAAGAAAGAGAAAGGAAAGAGGAAAGAAAGAAAGGAAAAGGGGAAGAAAAAAAGAAAACCCTATAACAATTATCGTATGCGCAAATGATAATGTTGTGTCAGCATATGTTATGTTAACACAAATCATTCTAGCTTCATGCACAAATCAAATCAAAAATGAACAAAGGCAATGTAGGCATATGAATTTGTAGGCACTGTGAACAAGCCCATGTTTATGTTGGCGCACATGAACAGCCTACATGTAGGCCCAAGTTTTTGTTTTGCTCATTGTCAAGACACGCAATGTGTGGGACCTTTAATTATACTAACTAGGCCTATTTCATTGTCGTTGTCAATGCAAACCCAAGTCAATAATGTCGCTAATGGCCAATCATGTTGGCACATAGGTTTACGAAATATTAAATAATTCGCCTATAATTATGTAAGTTGATGTAGGCCAATTGCTCTCATTGTACTTATTGTAGACTCTGCAAGCCCACTATCAGTCTATCGCAAAAGTAAGTCCAACTCCAACGTTTAGGTGTCAATGCAAAGTAAGAACTTATAAGTAGACTCTGTCCTAACTTCGACTCGAACAATGCAAATTATCATTATAATTAAGACAATAAGCACAACTGTCGTTATTTGCGTGAGACCAGGATTTGTGTGTGCACCAGGGGCACAATCGATATCTCACGTAATGGTATAGGTCTAGGCCTATGTCGATGTCGGACATACAGGCTGTAGGCCTATCATGCCTATACTGAACATTTGACCAAAGGGAGGTCAAACATTTCGCACAGTACCAAAAAAATCGCACGGTCAAAAAAAAATCCCATAGTTAATGTACGAAATGTACAATTTCGCCTTCTATTTGGCTACTAACATCGGTCTTTTTTATTAATTTTTTCCTAATTCGTTAATTTCTCACCCCCTTATTTTTTTTAGGGGGGTGGGGGCGGGGGCACAAATTGGGTTTTTTCGTCAGGGGGCATTTGCCCTGCCCCCCCCCCCCCCCCCGATCTATGCCACTGAAATCCACGTATACAATGTACGAGAACTAGCACAAAAATTGTTCCTGACCAGTTGCTTTAAAGTAAACTAATTCAGAATCAATTCATACTATATAGTACTGTAAGTAGGTACCAACATCTGAGATCTTAGGAAAATCTGAGCTCATTTCTTTTCCGTAATTTGATAATTATAAACATTGAGAAGATACTTTTAATTTGTAATGTGTGGATAGGCTTAATTTGAAGTTTTGAAATAAATTATTATGACATTTGCCGCCATTATTAGTTTAGGATGACCTTTCATGTAAAATAGAAAATCGGGCCAGCAATCAGAACATCTACCTTTAAATCAAGAGACTGCCATTATGACGGAGCGCGGTCGAGGGCCGGGCACTGGTCATAAATAATTAATTAAATGATGCACTCGAAGAGCTTGAAGTTGAAGATACTTAGTATTATTTTATTCGCATATTGTTAAAGATGATTTGTCTCGAAGAGACTTCTCGCTTGGAGATCAAAATGTAATGTAATGTGTTTTAACTACTGGGGGACAGTGGTATATATACAGGGAAACAGGAAGCGCACCATAGTCACAAGACTAAGGTGGTTTCTTAGAACATGATGTTCTTCCTCCCACCTTCTTGACTTGACCCAGTTCCGGCACCTTGGTAATAAAATAAGTTTACTCCTTTGGGGAATCTTGTCCTTGTTGGCCGGAACTTCATCTTTACTTGGAAAACAGGACTTCATAACATAATATGTGGAATAATTGGGTAATAGTAAATGAAACTCTCTTCTCTGATGATTTATGTACAGTGGTTAAATGTGAGGGAGAGAAGCTTTATATTGAATATTATATAGTTTATATAGTCATAGGTTATAGGAATTCGTCACAGCCATCAAAACTGAACGTGATCTGCGCCTCCAGGGACTGTTTATTTTATATTAGGTCTTTGTTTCGATTCCAGGTTCCTTGTTTTAGTTGTTACGTTTTAAAATTGTCGCATTCAAAAGTTTGAGTTGCATATTAACTCCAATGGTTCTTATTTTAGAAGCACAAGGTCACAAGTAATTTGCCCATTGATTGAGTATAGTAGGCCTACAAACACTGGCGGGCAATAATTCACCACATTTTAGCCTATAATAATTTATAATGGAACATTTCTGGTCCCTAAGATTTGACAGACATACTGAGAAAAATATGGGGATTCTTCTGATGTCAACGTTTATCAGTGCCCCCACCCCCGTATAACTCAAGGATCCGCCGCTAGTGATAGCTAGTACAATCACAGATCATGGTTTATAGTTGGTGTACACTAGTACAGAATATCCAATTCGGAAACCAGGTTCGCCGAATCGGATATTGTCACTTCCGAATTTCCGTAAATAATGATAATATCGCCGGGTAATATCGACTTGCGACACGTTTACGGTCAATCACCTTTGGTTAATTTCCTATAGTAGCTAATTAATTTGTCATTGTCAGCGAGCACAAGCTAATATATTGATGTCTTATAATGTAGCACCAATTGTAATGCTAAATGTTATATTCGTGACGTTATGTTCCATCTCCTCGTGCGCCATACTAATAAATAATTCAATCATGGTCAAGGTGTTGTCGGATTTTGTTGTCAAGTTTCCAGTTTTAATATCGCCAACGGTCTATAAAAAGTAATATCAAATGTTATGTTGTTGAATGGTGCATATCCTTGTATTGTACTGATTGGATACGTGTGAAATAAAGTTAAAAATACAGATAAGTCACGGTTAATGTACATGTAAATTGTTTGTGCATGGTTATAGGCTAGGCCTAACAGTCTTAGAAATACTTGTTTCGGAAACAAAACAGAGGGGAAAAGAGAGGACAATCTTATTGAAATATTCACCTACTTTTAATATTAGAACTGCAATTCCAAGGGGGCAGCCATATAGTCTCTCAAAACTCTATCAATCTAACGCGGCTACGTTCACTATACATGTACACACAGAAAACACTATGTAAAAAATTATGTAAATATAGAACTCCATAATTATTATGTAAGAGTTTACATAAAACATGTAATATATACCCAAGCTTGTGTAAATTCCTATGCAAAAGCTTTACACAACTGTTTACATAGTATTATGGAGTTCTATTTTTACACAGATTGTGTATTTTTTAAATAATTTGTGTATTTTTTTTACATAGTGTTTTCTGTGTGTAGGGCCTACTACTATACTAGTACATGCACTGAAACCAGCAAGTGAAAAAGAGCGTGTGCAGGGGACTGCATGCATGTAGCCGTCACATTCAAAGTTCTTCACTTCACAAGCGTAGGGACGCACCATTAGATTTTCAGGGGGGGGGGGGGTTGTAGGAAGTTTTCGGAAAGAAAAAAAATCCCCCTCTTTGCAGGCCAAACAAAATATCCCCCCCCCCCCCCCCCCTGATGAGTAAAAAAAAAAAATCTACCCTACCCAACTCAATAGGAATAAATACATCAACAACAAAAAATGCCCCCCTTACGACGGCCAAAAAAAATAAAAATCCCCCAAACCCAACTTCCTACCTCCCCCCCCCCTGAAAATATAATGGTGCGCCCCTTATATCGATCGAAGGTTTGGCGCCAAAAGGTACCTCTATCTACAATGGCTGCCAAGTGTATAAGGTTACATTCTTACAAGGGTGGTTCACATCAAATGGCTCAAAATACACCTTTTTAGATGGTCAAATAATTCATTCATTATCTTTCGAGTCATATTTATAAAGCAGGAACCAAATGTCGGCATTTCTCGTATATTTTTGATCCCGGTATCGAACCTGTTAGGCGTATAAAACTTATATCGGTGAGTTAAGAGATTGGGACCAGGGAACCGAAGCATTGTATGTATTAGATAAAGGTCGACGACCCTGACGAATATCTAAGCGATATTTTATATTTTGAAATATTACTGAAATAGTGAAGTACGTTGATTAATCCCCATTTCCAAATACAAAAGTTCAC
Organism: Ophiura sarsii; assembly: GCA_035610835.1. Classification (NCBI taxonomy): domain Eukaryota; kingdom Metazoa; phylum Echinodermata; class Ophiuroidea; order Amphilepidida; family Ophiuridae; genus Ophiura; species Ophiura sarsii. Next base: position 23,049,317 of record CM069451.1, on the reverse strand, counting down.
TACCTCATCCAACATTGATTCGAAGTCCTTAGAGGGCCACCGTAGTAAGCTCACAATTCTTACAACCATTTAACACCCACATAAAAACAATAATCCGATAGTGCAATTTATGCACTCAAATCAAAATGTTTTTTCCCTCTGTCTTTGACCAGCTTGACGGTTGCTATGACAATATTTTATTTCCGTTTCGAGTCAATATTATATGAGTATTATTTTTAGAAACTGTGAATAAACGACACGATTATTACTTCATCGTCAGCTCTATGAAACCTTTGTAAAAGAAGAAAAATGATGAAGTGTCATTAATGCGTTCTGATCCATTCATCACTTCAAATTGCGGCAATATTTTGAGTATTATCTTAAGAATATGTGAGTATACTATTACTAATATCGTCATCGTATAAAGCTCTTCCAAGTTCTCATATAAAAAAAGAATACATTCTAATCCATTCACCACATGACTTTTGAATTTGATACACTGTTGACAGGCAAGAGGATATCATATTTGTTCATCAAAAACTATCAAATCGAAACTCAGTCACAAGGATTAAATTTAAGAATATCATTACAAATCTACATACAGGGTGTATAAAACAAACCGCAACACTTCTGCCAAGAGCAGTGCGATAACAGCAAATCACATATCGCCCCGAAACTTAGATATTCTGTGAAGACTACTTCTTGGCTATCAAATAGTCAAATTACAGCGATATCGATTATGAATTGGCTGAGATACACGTTTTACATCGTTTATCCTGTATTCCTGATTTTCTTGTCAGGTCAATATTAGCAAGACACTTTAATAAACCATTGTTCTTAAATAATGGGAAACAAACTCATCATTCTGAGAAGAATATTTCATGTTAAAGATCAAATCTGGATCTTTGAGATTAGTTGGTGGTGTCTGGAAGACTTGAGACTTAACATATCCCCCAGTGAAAAAGGCTAACGGTGGAAGGTCTAGAGACCGAGCAGGCCGATCCGTAGCATGTCCAAGATCTGACCAACAACTCTGTTTATAGTACAGACGATGTAAATCGTGTTTTGCCCTTTAATCTTTAATATCTCAGCGAATCCTTTATCGTTATCGCTGTCATTTGACTATGTGATAGCCAAGAAGTAGTCCTGACAGACTATTTAAATTTTAGGGCGATATGTGATTTGCTGTATAGTCGTACAGCTCTCGGCAAAAAGTGTTGCGTTTCTTTTGATACACCCTGTATATGCAAAACCCCGTCGTTCAATTAACAAGCCTTTTAGATCTACCTTAAAGGTATATTATGTGATCTTTTCCAGGGGACGCCCTTAATCCTCGAAAAAAATTGGTAGCAGATTTTCTTGCAGATTTACTTTTCTGATCATAAATCATAAATATATTCTAAGTTACAGAGCGATACGATTCCTATTAACCTCAAAATCTTAGTTTTAGAGTGAATTTAGAGTAAAATTTGACAAAATAGATTGTAGGCCTACCGCTCGGTTCAATCTATTTTCAAACCATGATTTTGAAGTAATTAGGAATCGTATCGATCTGTAACTTAGAAGATCTTTATGATTTATGATAAAAAATACAAATCTGCAAGAAAATCTGCTTTCATAGTAAAATTCAATGATGGAGGGCGCTACTTGGAAAACATCACATACCAGACGACGGTGGCTACGAACGGCCGTTAATTTGAATTTCCGTTGGTTTCAATGTAACAATGGATTTTGATTATATGACCCCATACAATTCATCATAGGTTAGAAGAAAATTTTTCCAATCCAAAACCGTTCGGGATGGCTAATCATCCCAATTGTAAATGCTATTTTTTGAATTTAAACCGTTGTTAAGCGGTCGTCCCATTCACTTGATCAGGTAACCTCGTTCGCATATTTTAACCTGAATACTCGTGAATACGCCCAGCGTCGTCTGTCACATACATGTAATCAAGGGCGTCCCCAGAGGTGGGGGGGGGGGGGGGGGGGGTGGGGGTGTCACACCCCCACCCCCATTCATCAAATCTGTCGGCAAAATTATGGTGCTGTGGGCAAATCAAAGGAAGGAGGAAGAAAAGGGAGAAAGAAAAAAAGGAAAGAGAAAGGAAAAGGGAAAGAAAGAAGGGGAGAAAGTAAGAAAGGAAGAAAAAGAAAGGAAAAGGGAAAGGAAAGGGGAGAAAGAAAAAAGAAAGAAAGAGAAAAGAAAGAGGAAAGAAAGAAAGGAAAAGGGGAAGAAAGAAAGCCCTATAACAATTATTGTATGCGCAAATGATAATGTTGTGTCGGCATGTTATGTTAACACAAATCAAATCAAAAATGAACAAAGGCAATGTAGGCATATGAATTTGTAGGCACTGTGAACGAGCCCATTTTTATGAGATTTTGTGTCGGCACATATGAACAGCCTAGGCCCAAGTCTTTGTTTTGCTCATTGTCAAGACACGCAAAAAATTGTGTCGGAATAGTATAGGCCTAGGCTAGGCCTAACGGGCAAGTGTGGGACCTGTATTGCTCTTTAATTATACTAACTAGGCCTATTTCATTGTCGTTGTCAATGCAAACCCAAGTCAATAATGTCGCCAATGGCCAATCATGTTGGCCCATAGGTTACGAAATATTAAATAATTCGCCTATAATTATGTAAGTTGATGTAGGCCAATTGCTATCATTGTACTGACTGTAGACTCTGCAAGCCCACTGTCTATCGCAAAAGTAAGTCCAACTTCAACGTTTAGGTGTCAATGCAAAGTAAGAACTTATAAGTATAGACTCTGTCCTATCTTCGACTTGAACAATGCAAATTATCATTATAATTAAGACAATAAGCACAACTGTCGTTATTTGCGTGAGACCAGGATTTGTGTGTGCACCAGGGGCACAATCGATATCTCACGTAATGGTATAGGTCTATGTCGATGTCGGACATACAGGCTGTAGGCCTACAGGGTTACCCAGAAAATGTTGAACCCCAAAATCACAAACTTAAAAAAAATAATTAAAAATGAAAATAAATAAATATGGCATTTTGTTTTCAACAGTTATGTTAACAATTTAATCAGCTTTCTGGAAAACTTTAGATCATGTAAATTGGCCTTACCAAACTAACGATACACTTGATTGTGTGACAGGGGTGTTTCGCCTTTTTGTAAAAGTGAAAAAAATTGTAACTTGGTTCAGATATGAAACTTAATTCTGTTCTAAGTACGGTGCGTTAAAGGTAGATGACCCGATCACATTTTCGTAACACAGAATTATTTCAAACATACGGAGATTTTCATATCATATGAAAGCTTGTATTTTTCTCATCATCATACTGAAATTTGACGGCCTAAATCGGTATAATTACGGAGAAATCGATGAAATAACGTCGAATTACCGCGAATGGTGGTAACCACCGATATAAAGACATCAAAAAAAGTAACTCGGCTGTTGTAAAAGCACCTATAATTTTAAAATTGTTACTCATATTCTAAAAATGAGAACACCAGGAGACGGACAATTTAATTACGGTGATTTTGACACCTTGTTTGTTAAAATCGATAAAGTATTGTTGTCGCGGTATGTGCTTTCAGATAAAAAGTGCCATTTCTATTGTCGCATTAACTCCTATTGAACTTTCTGATTCAGCGTGAAGATAATAGCGGGAATTTTGATTAGCTGTTCTTGTTGTGCCGTAAACTTGATTAGCATAATCCGGGACAAATTTAATGGGGATGACAGGCGTACTTCTTTACAATTAAAAAGGATGAATTTAAAACTCCAAATGCTCAGAAGGTCCGAAAAGACAGACAGGACAGGTCATCGCCATGGACAAACTATCAAAATTCCCCCTATTATCTTCACGCTGAATCAGAGAGATCAATAGGAGTAATGCAACAATGGAAATGGCACTTTTAGCATTATTCAACAAAAACAAGATGGATTCAGGAAAGTGTTCCATGACCATTTTAGTTTAAAAACTGAAAATCTTTGTGCGCTTCGCGCGCATTCTTTCTATAGGTCCCAACATTATAATGGATCTCGAACCAAACCAAATGGGGGACGTTAAATACGTTAACTGGACACTTTAAGTTTAGAAATGCCAAATGTTGCGCGCTTCGCGCGTATTAGTTTCAATGTTTCATTATTCAAGCTGAACAAGAAGGCTTCAGGAAAGTTTTCCATGACCATTTTAGCTTAAAAACAGAAAATCTGTTAGCGCTTTGCTCGCATTCTTTCTACAGGTATCAACATTATAATGGTCTCGAACCAAACCAAATATTATATAGGTGACATTAAAAACGTTATTCTGGACCCTTTAAGTGTTAGAAATGCAAAATTTTGCGCGCTTCGCGCGTATTAGTTTCAATTTTTCATTATTTAAGCTTAATTTATAGTATCAGAAGGCTTCCAACCAGTTTTCAATGACCATTTTAGTTCAAAAGCTGAAAAATTTTGCGCGCTCCGCGCGCATATTTTCTACAGGTTTTATCATTATAATGGCCCTCAAACCATACGATTTGGATCAGGACTTGATATGTGTAACTATGCAATATCATACCGTCAAAAACGTCATACTTGACTATTTAAGTGTTAGAAATGCCAATTTTTGCGCGCTTCAAGAAAGCTTCAGGACAGTTTTCCATGACCATTTTAGTTCAAAAAATGAAAAATTTTGCGCGCTTGGCGCGCATATTTTCTGCAGGTTTTTGCGCGCTTTGTATTAGTTTCAATGTTTCAATATTTAAGATAAACAATGGCTTGAGGATGTGTGCCCCCCCCCCCCCCCCTCTATCAAAACAGTCCTAGATACGCCCTTGGATCCCCGAGAACTACGCGCTGCTTTATTTAACATTTCAATTATCATTATCTAATTTGTGTCCCCCCCCCCCCCTCCCCCATGTCTAAAAACTGATTGATGCTCCTGACCATACAGTCCATACTAAAATATGCGTGTATGAATTCCGGCGAGCGAAGCGAGCCGAAATTTTTTTTGTCGGCACAACCCGGCTCTGTCGGCAATTGATGACCTTTACACCCCCCAATGAAAAGAGTCTGCGGACGCCCTTGCATGTAATATGCCTTTAATTGTTAGAAGAGCGCCGCCAAGACAAGCCTTGTATAGCCACCTGCATCAGTTTCCCATTTTCATCAAGTCATTATTCAAATAATTGAAAAGGATGTCTAATAATGTCTTCAGTACAAATAATTCGATTATTCTCTGACCTTTAAGTAAATTGATGGTCAATTCAAATTTAACTGACAGATAATGATTGCACATATGCACGATGTAAATGATATGAAAACCGTAACGTTGAACAAATATACTCGTATGTTCAATACTTTAACCACCCCCTTTTTAAGTATTTTCACTGTTACGTATTGGGCCGGATGACTTTTTTTTTTGCCACTTTTTCAATTAAGTAAAATAGTTCAGCCCAACACGTAATTATCAATACAGAGGGAGGAGGTGTAAAAAAAAGAAGAAAAAAAAAAAAAAATTCTTGTAAATTTTCTAAGTATTTTTACTGTTACGTATTGGGCTACTGTTACGTATTGGGCTCTTACAGACGACAAGAGGTTGTTTGTTTTGTCTCATGACCTACTTTCTCATATGATGATAGTAATGAAGTATTGTTATTATCTATTGGTACCAGCGTTACGTTACGACTTTATTTATCATTTCGCATCACAAACTAATTCGTCCTACATGCAGTATGGAAATACCATGACTGTATGAGAATAGCAGCCCTATTCGTGATAATTGTGTGTGCTGATCATAATAGTATCCGTTAATGCTTAAGAGCATTCTAATAGAACCTCCAAAGGACTGCCCCTTGACCAATGGAAATAACGTAGAGACTGCCCCTTGTCTACTACCAATCTTGGTATGCGGCTTGTTCGTGAAGCTCTTGAGATCAGAATCAATGAATCATCAACAATCAATAGAAATGACGGCAAAGATCAGCCGCATGTGGCGCTCTCTATTTCCTACAGTATCAATCAATCCCGCCAATCGATAACAGTCTTGTATTTTTTTCAGCCAGGTCCGCAATGAACCATTATATACCCTGCTCAAGTTCATTACAGCGTCAAACGATCTTTACAGATCAGTGACCGCACTACTGTGCATTAGACTTTTGTAGTCTGTAGTAGAAGGGGCAGTCTCTACGTTATTTCCATTGGTCAAGGGGCAGTCCTTTGGAGGTTCTATTAGAATCAATTTATATATAGTAGGCCAGTGGCAACATACGTGTTCAGTGGAAGCGGGAATCCATCTGAACGGCTCTTTTCAGAGCCACCAATTCTTTCACAAGTAGGAAAGGGCACCTACTCTCAAATCATCGGGCAAGGGGCAGCCCAAATGATGATAACAAGAAAAGTGGCAATCTCTATGTTTTGTTTAATATTATAATAATTTGGTCCTGAAGAAGTCAGAGCTAATCCTAACGAAAGCTTGACAGATTAAAACTTGTCCGACGGCGAACCCGTTAAAACTTTTTTACTTATATTATGAATACCCGTCGTAAAAGCCTATCTCACAATCTAATTAATGAAGTTCAAGTTTGATGATGATATTACTTCGAAACAGGTGCACGCACGGACTTTGTGTACGCCTGATCTATACGTTGCTATGCCTGGTAAAGTATTTTTCCGGTTTATGGTTCATAGGAGTCTTGATGACAATTTAATTCTCGCATTGACTTTCTTTGTGTTGCTTGGTTGTTCTGCATAGCGTCTTTACTTATTAAACTATTCATTATCGTGAAATCGTTAGGAAACATGGCTAACGAGTAGGTTAGTACGATCTCAGTTGATTGGATCTGATATGTCACTGATCTGATATGTCACTGATCTGATTGGTGAATTAAATAAAGTCATAAGGTCCTGACCGAAATAATTACCGGTGTTGTAGGAGACACAGTCCACCTGGAGCCATAGTCCACTGCGTTCAGGCTATCTTATGGTGTGGGAAACGAGGCACCAAGTAGGATTTTTGTAACCGAATAATCGCCGCGATTTTTGTAACCGAATATAAATCGTGGGCATGTGTGGCGCAGTGGGTAGAGCACCGGACTCGTAATCTAAAGGTTGTGGGTTCGAGTCTCGCTGTGGTCAACATGTTGTGCTCTTGAGTTAGGCACTGTACCGCAATTACTCCTCTCTACCAGGTGTATTTAAATGGGTACCGGCATTCTTCAGCGCTGGGAAGGTAATAGACTCGCGGTGGAGGAGGTGTAGCGAGCCCCACACAGCAATATTATAAAAAGGAGTGAGTCTAGTCCTATCGCTTTGAAAGAGAGATGGGCAATCCGCTCCTGGAATTACAGGATCGACCGCCTTTACCTTTACCTTAATCACCGCGAAACCCCTTGGATTCGACCCCGGACCCTCCGATCATAGTCTCGCTGGTGGCGCTCTATACCTCCCTGGGCGAGTGGGACTTCTCGACGGACTATCCGATCACTGCCCGCGACCCTAACCACTCGGCTAACTTGCAAGCGCTCACACACATGTCAGCTTGGTTGATGACGTCATCGAATCGAATTGTTTTTTGCCGTAGTAAATAAATCATAGTGTAGTGTAGGAAGGTTAGGGTTTTAAAGAACATTAAAATGTATTAAATCAAATTGTATAGTCTTTTTCTTCTCTAAAAGTGTCTATAGCCAACCAAAAAAAATCAAAGCAAGGTAATCGACCTACCGACCCACTTTTTCAACTCTTGTTTGGGCAAACAAACCTTCTTTTTTCGGCCTCGTCTATCTAGCTGATATTACAATCAGTGATGTTGGCAAACACATTGGGTTATCCATACTCTCCAATCAGTGATTTGCTTTTGAATGTCATTACCGCAATATTCAAAATTTCTCAGAAATCCATTTATGCGTATGCATACTCGTATGAACGCAAATTATTGGTTATAAGCCAGTAAAAGATATTTTGATTGCGTAATCATGTTTCTTTTTGGAATAATGAACGGATTCATTTAGGAGATGCACTACATTTGTATTTTGTATACGACATGGTATTCAATGTTGTCTTGGTATCTCCATATCAGCGAAATTAATGGTTCGTGGATGCGGCAGGGCTGAGGGCTCAGTTAAGGACTGAGGGTTCAGTTACAAGGGATCCAGCTGCTATATAATTCTGGAATGTACATAGTCAATCATATTATGTGTGAATAACGAGTGACTCGTACTCTTATAAAAGGTCGAGTCGGTCAGGCAAATGCTGTATTCATGCTCAGGCAAATTTTGTATTCAAGCAAACAGAAATGATAATGATTCTACCAGGTTTACCGTCTGACATAACTGAAATAGTTCAATATGTTCACTCATAGTGTTTTCCCTAAGAAATATTGACGTCGACATCATTCCATATCCTCTGAAATTTATCAATGTCAACATTCATGGAACGCTGCACTTTTTTATCAACCAGAAAATAATAATTTGATTGAGTTATCTGTCTGTGAGAGCGGACAGATTTTTAATGGCGGCTTTCGTCAAAACTAAAAAGACTGTCAGTGTCGAGATGAGTTTATATGCTACTGTTAATAGATCTGAGACCATAATATATCGCGTTGATTTGGTCTTAGTATAACGAGTTGATGGATATTGAATTTGCATGGTTAAAGACGAAAGTACATTTAAATGATAATTGTAGTAAGCTGATTGAATCGTGAGCGAATGGTAATACGATTTTTAATGTTGATTTGTCAAGCGGTCATCGCACTCTTTTAAGTTAGTAGCTTGGTATAAGGTAGTAGACTATGTAAAAGAACATTATGTTGATGATTTTCTGTAATCAGGTAAATGCACACGATTGATAGTTAATTCGTCATCATACACATGATACAAGCGCAAGAGAAGGTTCCGATCCGTATCCCCCTATCGCCATTAGCGTGACTAGGGGTGTCTAGGGTGTAGTTCATTTCGTCCAAAAATGTTTTGTCTAATAGTCCAAATACACTTTGACCAAAGAGTTTTGGTCCAAAACAATTTTCGTCCATTTGGTTGTCTGTATATTGGTCCAAATTACTTAGGCTAATATTCTTTTGTCCAACGCTATTTTCTCCAACATTATTTAGGCCATGGTCCAAAGTTATATTAGCCAACATTTATTTCGGCCAACTTCCTGTTGTCAAACGCAAATTTGGCTAAGTATTGTTTTTCCTATTCCGTAAACAAACAGCTCATCAGTTCAGACACACTTTGGCATAAGATATTGATCAAACATGTGTTGTGTTCTTTAATAAAAGTTAAAATCATGGCATTTAGAAATGGAAAAGACCAAAATTTAGAGTTGAAAGTGAGTTAAATATAATTTTCTGTAGAACATTTTGGTTTACTCAAGACATGGATTTCACTAGGTTTTGAGAAATTCATTAGTGATGCAATATTTACGGAACATGTATTGTTTGACATTTTTACTCTGTATCTTTCACTCTTGCTCTCCACCTCGGGGAGGGGGTGGAATTATTACCCACAAATGACACAATCCCAATAAATACGTGTACCTTAACTAATAATATTTGTAAGTTGCACGTTAAAAAATAATTGCATCCCACAGTTTAACTGAAAACCCTTTATAATTGATTATGGAATTCCTGAAGTCCATCAATCAAACTGCAGAAGGTGCTATTCGTAAAGCAATATTATGTGATCTTTTCCAATTGTTTATACATATTTTATCTTTCTCAGATATAATGAAGTTTGACTTGTCAGGAAATACTTTCCTGAACTCATAAATCTAAATTATATTTTTCGTTAAAATCCATCAGAGAACTTTACTAACTTATAATGGAAGTCTGCTTCCAATTTAAGGAATCTTTCAACATAATATTTGTTTCGATTTTCATCATAAATCATGCCATAGTAGTCTCTGTTCACTTATGCAGTTGCGATCGTAGCCTGAAACACTGTAAACAAATGGCGGTGTGAAAAGCACTGGCAAAGTTGCAGTGAACCAATTGATTGGCCTTTCAGAGCTCTTTGTAGAGAGATACCAGTTTGATTTCTAATCACTCAGTTCATTAACCTTGTTAATGTCTGTTGGGTTATTGTTCACAGTTTTCTGAGTTGCAGTGAAGCAATTGATAGGCCTTTCAGAGCTCTTTGTAGAGAGTTACCAGTTTGATTTCTAATCACTCAGTTCATTAACCTTGTTAAATTCTGTTGGGCTATTGTTCAAAGTTTTCTGAGTTGCAGTGAAGCAATTGATTGGCCTTTCAGAAGTCTTTGTAGAGAGTTACCAGTTTGATTTCTTATCACTCAGTTCATAAACCTTGTTAAATTCTGTTGGGCTATTGTTCACAGTTTTCTTAGTTGCCGTGAAGCAATTGATTGGCCTTTCAGAGCTCTTTGTAGAGAGTTACCAGTTTGATTTCTTATCACTCAGTTCATTAACCTTGTTAAATTCTGTTGGGCTATTGTTCATAGTTTTCTGAGTTGCAGAGAAGCAATTGATTGGTTTTTCAGAGCTCTGGGGAGAGAGTCACCAGTTTGAGTTCTAAACACTCATTTCATTAACCTTGTTAAATTCTGTTGGGCTATTGTTCACAGTTTTCTGAGTTGCAGTGAAGTAATTGATTGGCCTTTCAAAGCTTTTTGTAGAGAGTTACCAGTTTGATTTCTAATCACTCAGTTCATTAACCTTGTTAAATTCTGTCGGGCTATTGTTCATAGTTTTCTGAGTTGCAGTGAAGCAATTGATTGGCCTTTCAGAGCTCTTTGTAGAGAGTTACCAGTTTGATTTCTAATCACTCAGTTCAAAACCTTGTTAATGTCTGTTGGGCTATTGTTGATAGTTTTCTGAGTTGCAGTGAAGCAATTGATTGGCCTTTTAGAGCTCTTTGTAGAGAGTTACCAGTTTGATTTCTAATCACTCAGTTCATTAACCTTGTTAAATTCTGTTGAGCTATTGTTCACAGTTTTCTGATTTGCTGTGAAGCAATTGATTTGCCTTTCAGAGCGCTTTGTAGAGAGTTACCAGTTTAATTTCTAATCACTCAGTTTATTAACCTTGTTAATGTCTGTTGGGCTATTGTTTACATTACATTTTTGATATCTATATACAGAATCAGTATACTACCTGAAACACTGTAAATGGCGGTGTGAAAGGCAAAGTAATTATTTGATATCTATACACAATCAGTATAGCAGAGGTGTTGTAATTAAGTATGCCTTGCATAACGCTAAAAGCGGATCATTATGATCGTGGGAATAGCATTTGCTTTGGATAAAACACGTTTTGAACGAAAGTCCTTTGGACCTAAACAAATTTGAAATTATTTGGCCTAAATATGATTGGACTAAACATGGTTTGGCCGATAATGTATTGAACAAAGTATAAACGTTTGGACGTAAATCTGATTGGACAATGTAAAGTTTGAAAAAACATGAATGGACAAAATTATTCTGGACTAAAGATTATTGCACGAAATGTATTTGGCCGAAATGTTATATTATTACTGTGATTCCTGTCTTGAGGCGTTACCGCGGTGACAGGTCTGTGATTAGTTGATGACATATCTGACTACTTTGGCAATGAATATGAGTTTTGTAGTTGATTTAGGTGGCATCAGGTGGGAAGCCTTCTGACATGGCTTACCCTGCCCCCTGCTTTGGTTGCGCCTCATGTCTGTATATTATCTTTTTCTTGTTCATTCATTTTGCATTTGTTGTCAACAGTTTGTGAAATGCCTCTATCTGTTCTAAAACGAAGAGAAATTTGATTGAGTCGCCCGTCTGCATTTCGGACAGACAGATCATTTCTGATCTATGTTCCTTTAAAAGACTCCTTTGCATCAACGATACATTATTACGTTTCATGTTATCTCTAAATATACGGCATGTTTGATGGATGAATGTTGCCTGTCTCAGTAAATGATATAATCCAATTAAGGTAAAAGCCATGCTGTTGAAGCTCAGAAATCAACTCGGCTATTCATCATACAGTTCTAATTCTAATTGCATCTGATAAATGGCATCGGTATATTGGTGACTGTTGGATCCATCATTCTTTTATAAGGAATGTCACGCTTATTGTCATTTATAGATCTATATGTGACTTTACGCTTGAGGGCTAAATGATACAGGTGTTGTGTCTGTTTAGTGGCTTCGGTGTGTGGGTGACTTACGGTCTGCATTTTCAAAGTACATTTCTGTGGCGTTTACCGACGACAACAGGTTGTTTGGATTGTTTTCATGACCTACTTTTACATTATGATGATAGTGATAAAGTAATGTTATACTTGCTGTGTTGATACAGTGTTACGTTACGAATTTACTCTTCATTTCGATAACACGTACGCTTCATAAACTTAGTTCGACCTACATGTACATTGCGTTGTCCGAAGTATTGCAACCATTAATTAAATGGGTCAGTGAAACGCCGTTGTTACCTTCTTTAACCAAGGACGTGTGGCTTCCCCAAATCGTGAAGGCTTTACTCTGATGGTGTTAAGCACCCGAAAACCGATGGCATACCAGAAAACAAATGTTTAGTTGTGAACGTGGGGTGCACGATCGCAAACCCCATCGTGTTGAGGTGATGAACAAGGATGGTCTGTCCACCCATCCTTGTCCACCCATCCATTGTATTGGTCTGGTGTCCAGCTAGACCCTGTGTATGTGGGCCATTACCTGGACTTAAAGCAATGTTATGTGATCTTTTTCAAATGTCTACACATTATTTTTCTCTCTCTTATAATGAAGTTTGACTACCAGGAAAGACTTTCTCATAAATCCACTTTGACTGTATTTTCCGTAAAAAGCAATTTGTCATCATATTTGTTTCGATTTTTAGCATAAATCATTCCGTATAGCAGTGTCGGCACTAGGCTGGGGGACAAGGGGGAACCCTCCCCTCAGTAACGACCAGTGTTTCAATATTCAATCTTAGTTTCCCTGTATAGGCTGATTTTTTATTTTTGAAATAGAAGCCCTATGAGGGGTGGGGGGGGGGGGGGGCTACCACAGCGTTGTGATCAACAAAATTAAAGGGGCTTGTATACAACCTTAAAGATAATCCATTCTGAACACCAGGTTTCGTTAATGGACATACTTGTGCAAAATGTCAACTACATGTATTTACCTCGAGCTACTATTCTTAGTCGATGAACAATTAGCAGATTAAAATTAGATCACGTATCCAGAATATCGACGAAAGTACGACAGTAGAACAACCCTTTGCGTAATTGTAATATTGCTGTACTGTCTCAACGTTGTCTCATAATCGATAACTTGCCTGTAACTATGACGACCAGGGCTTGAAATAAGCAGGAGCAGGGAGCAAATTTACCTCCGCTAAACCACAAAACGGCCCTGGACTGGTTCTTATGTAAATTGTGTCTCCTGGAGCAGCTTTTACATTGAAAATTGTCCCCGGTTATTCCTTTGCATTATCTTCAGGATGACATATTTCTGGGATTCTACCCTTTAATATAGCCTGGTATGTGACAAGTTACCCCTGGTCATAAAGGGAAATCTGTGAACCAGGGGCAAATTTGTGTAAAAAGTAGTTATTTATTCCTTATTTCAAGACCTGATGACGACCCTATTAGTATCATGTTGTGATGTGGAATTGCGTAAAATTAACCATTTTCTACATTTGCTTCGTTTGCCAATAAAGCCAGAGGGCCCACTATCACATAATCATATGTATTAGCCCCCTGCTTTTCCATTACCTATTTTAAGAACGTACGATACTTGTTAGTGGTTTATACACTTGATGCAATAGGTTATGGGGAACATCATCGATTCATTGAACAGTGGTGGATATATCTTGAAACACCTTATAAACCCCCATCAACTGTATGGTAAGGATAGTTGGATACGTGAGATTTATATTAACCCTCATGTATATTCAGCTGAACGCGAACTAGAAACAAAATATTTTCGTAGTGTGGTCCATTGAGATCTGTAGATGTGCAGGAACGAATAAAAGGTTAAACATACAGAATTGTTTTCAGAGTAGCGTACTATAAATCTGGGAAGTGTTTTAAACCTTCTGAAATAATTAGGAAATCGATAACGTCAACAATTTGTGGCTGCGTTTTCTGATATATGTATTGATATCCTGAAATGAGTACTTAACGTTACCTTGCAGATTAAAGTATTGTGAGATTTACCAATTCATCAAGCAAATCATAAGTCATTTATTTAACTTTCATGTAAATATAGATTTTTAAATTGCATTGGAAAGTCACTACCTCATGAGCTACTAGAGTTTGTAAATAGTTGAGTTATTGGGCGCCCGCTACGGCGGGAGCCCTTGTATTGTCTTCAGTTTGCGAAAACTTAAACAATTTGGTATTTCTAGATATTATAGATGGAGGCTGCCATGTTTACTGATGGTCTCTTACTAACATTTACGTAACAGTGAAATGTTAAGTTGTAGTGTACGAGTGCTATCGGCGTTTACGAACTATAAACGAGGCTGAATATCACGCTCGTTATAAAGGATGGAGATAGTTACGCTCGGTTACATTCTCGATATGAATATGTACAGTGCAGTATCTCAGCTATAATGCAGCCTGCATATAGATGTATTATAATAGCAAAGCATTGCATGTACATTGTACCTGTTGTACAGGGCATTGAGAGGTGTGGGTTGGGGCGGTGTACAGTTATAGTTTACGCAGTCCGCTGTTCAATATCAACTCATCTGTAGGTCTAATACTGACTGGTTCAATTATGAATTACTTACATGCAGAGATCAGTGGGTTGGTCTTGGTAGTTTAGTACGTGGGTATAATATAAACACCAGGAAAGTTGGAGTCTTCAATTCCAAACTGCTGAGTTCTCCACTAAACTTTCATTAGTAATAATATGATTAAGTCGCTTTTAAAATTATTACTTTATTCATCAATCACATTGAATGATGAATAAATGAACTGATGAATTCATAAATCATTAATTGATTGACTATTGACAGATTTAATAATATTAATTGATTGACTGACTGACTGACTGACTGACTGACTGACTGACTGACTCACTGACTGACTGACTCACTGACTCACTGACTCACTGACTCACTGACTGACTGACTGACTCACTCACTGACTCACTGACTCACTGACTGACTCACTGACTCACTGACTCACTCACTGACTCACTGACTCACTGACTCACTGACTGACCGACTCACTCACTCACTGACTCACTGACTCACTGACTGACTCACTGACTCACTGACTGACTCACTGACTCACTGACTCACTGACTCACTGACTCTGGTAAGTTACGCCACTGTCCAGAGGAAGCCAAATAGAGTATAGTGCTTAATGGGTACGCCGACGGACAAGTTTAAGACTTTTACACTTTCGTCAAGATTAGCTCTGACTTCTTCAGGACCAAATTATTATATTTAATATAATTTGTAATCAATCAAAAGTCCTATCTAGATTTATTATTTAATATATTGTAATTAATCAAATGAAACATGTTCATTTGAGCGCCCATTCCTTTTTAAAGGAATTTTTATTTTAACATACTTCATAATCCAATTTCAGTTCATTTGCTACTAAGTCCATTGGGCGCTAATGAGATAATATTAACAGTCTGTGCCTGTAAGAGTGTACCATTTTGGGGGGTGTTGTGATTCATGGGTCCTCAGATCAACTTTATAAAAAAATCAGTGATACATTACCATACCATTATACCATAGCCAAATTTTAAAATTCCTAACATTTTTGGTTCGGTCGTTAAAAATCACTGAAATTTCAGGAAAATAACCCAGTAAAACGATTACTACGTTCCCCATAAGTATATCTATGCGCGCTAAGTACATCCCAACGAATGGAAAACATATTTTGAAACCTCCAGTTAGGTACATAACAAAAGTGAAACAAAATCGTTGGGATCTCGTTGGCGTGTCATATTACGCTGACCTTGAACCCTTGACGAACAGCGCTCTTATGCAGTTTCAAGACCTTATAATTCGATGCGCCAACAAGATCCCATTCAATAAACAAGTGCATATGAAAGAACTCGGAGTCTTTAACAAATTCAAAAGGAAACATTGTTGGGATCTCGTTGGCGCATGGAGATAATCAAGGTCAAAGGTCAAATGTTACTATTTTGAGCCATTTTTGCACCTCCGTACATCTGTGCGCCATCTTTAAAACACCTTGGAAATGATCTCCAGTTGCAAAGATGGTTTACCTTAAATAAAAAATGAAGATTCCAGCTTGGGATCTTTAAGATTTTTTTTTAAAACGATTTTTAAAAATTTGCTTAAGGTCAACTTACAGTGCATGCGAGTCAGTAATAGCCCCACATACATTGTTCAAGCTCTTATAAATCAGTGCGCCAACTAGATCCCATTAACTTTTTGATTTATATGCTTAGTTTGGCCACCATTCAATAGATACCACAAAAAACTTTGGGATTTTGATGGCGGTGAATTCTAAATGAGCGCAAAATTGAGGTGTCATCAGCTTTATTCTCAAGCCTTTTTGAGCCATTTCAGACCAAGTCCCAGGATATCAGATTACTTTGGTGAATTTTGACATGTCATATAGGACATTGTTTTCTATGCATTTTAGACTATTCTGAACACATCTATGTTAGTCTGTAATGTCGATTTCAAAATATGTAAGTCATGTCTTCCGAATTCGACAGGGTTGTTGAATTCTGAAGACATAATATGCAATTTATGAAACATCATGCAACAGATTAATGTTGATGGGTTGAGAATGGTTTAAAATGCATGAAAAACAATGTCCTATATGACATGTCAAAATTCACCAAAGGAATCTGATATTCTGATAATCTGATAAATGGCCCAAAAAGGCTCGAGAATAAAGCTGATGACACCTCAACTTTGCGATCATGTAGAATTAACCGCCATCAAAATCCCAAAGTTTTTTCCAGTGGTATCTATTGAATGGTGGCCAAACTAAGCAAATAAATCAAAAAGTTGATGGGATCTTGTTGGCGCACTGATTTATAAGAACTTGGACAATGCACAAATTGCTATTACTGACTCGCATGCAGTGCAAGTTGCTCTTAAGCAAATTTGTAAAAAATCATTAAAAAAAAAATCTCTGAGATCCCAAACCAGTTTCTTCATTTTTTATTCAAGGTAAACCATCTTTGCAAGTAGATGTCATTTCCAAGGTGTTTTAAAGATGGCGCACGGATTTACGGAGGTGTGAAAATGGCTCAAAATGGTAAAACTTGACCTTTGACCTGGATTATCTCCATGCGCCAACGAGATCCCAACAATTTTTACTTTTGAATTTGTTAAAGGCTCTGAGTTCTTCCATATGAACTTGTTTATGTAATGGGATCTCATTGGCGCGCCAAACTATAAGGGCTTGAAAACTGCTAACGACGCTGTTCGTCACGGTTTCAAGGTCAGGGTAATGTGACGCGCCAACGAGATCCCAATTATTTTGTTTCACTTTTGTTGTGTACCCAACTGGAGGTTTCAAAATATGTTTTCCTTTCGTTGGGATGTGCATGGTGCGCATAGTTATACTTATAGGCAACGTAGTAATCATTTTACTGGGATTTGTTCCTGACATTTCGGTGATTTTTTACGACCGAACCAAAACTTTTAGGAATTTTAAAATTTGGCAGTAGTATAATGTTATGGTAATGTATCACTAGTTTTTTTTAAAAGTTGATCTGAGGACCCATGAATCACCACATGGTACGCCCTTAGAGGCAGAGACTGTTAAGTATGTACCAATGTCAATGGCGTAGAATAAATGCAGTTAACAACAAATGTATCAATTAATTGACGTTGTTCAAGTCTGGGGTTGGAGGATATGTGATCAAAATACCAACTCATGTAGAATGTTAAGGGGGTGGTCTGAAATACAGAATTGGTGGTTTCCTAGGTTTAGACACCATTTTGAAATTCTGGACTAAAGATTATTGGACGAAATGTATTTGGCCGAAATGTTATATTCCCGTGACTCCTGTTTTGAGGGGGTGCCGCGGTGACAGGCCTGTGATTAGTTGATGACATATCTGACTAATTTGGCAATGAACATGAATTTTGTAGGGGGATTTAGGTGGCATCAGGTGGGAAGCCTTCTGACATGGCTTACCCTGCCCCCTGCTTTGGTTGCGCCCCACTGTCTGGAAAATATATTTTTCTTGTTCAATCATTTTGCATTTGTTGTCAACAGTTTGTGAAATGCCTCAATCTGTTCTAAAACGAAGAGAAATTTGATTGAGTCGCCCGTCTGCATTTCGGACAGACGGATCATTTCTGATCTATGTTCCTTTGAAAGACTCCATTACATCAACGATACATTATTACGTTTCATGTTATCTCTAAATATACGGCATATTTGATGGATGAATGTTGCCCGTCTCAGTAACTGATAGAATCGAATTATGGTAAAAGCCATGCTGTTGAAGCTCAGAAATCAACTCGGCTATTCATCATACAGTTCTAATTCTAAATTGCATCTGATAAATGGCATTCGGTTTATTGGTGACTGTTGGATCCATCATTCTTTTATAAGGAATGTCATGCTTAGTGTCATTTATATATCTCTATTTTACGCTTGAGGGCTAAATGATACAGGTGTTGCGTCTGTTTAGTGGCTTCGGTGTCGGTGACATATACGGTGTGCATTTTCAAAGTACATTTCTGTGGCGTTTACCGAACGGTAACAGGTTGTCTGGGTTGTCTCATGACCTACTCCCATGATGATAGTGATGAAGTATTGTTGTTATACTTGCTCTTTTGGTACAGTGTTACGTTACGACTTAACTCTTCATTTCGATAACATGTCGTACGCTTCATAAACTAAGTTCGACCTATACATGTATATTGAGTATGCTATAGCATGAAGCATTGCAACCATTATTTAAAAGGGTCAGTGAAATGCCGTTGTTACCTTCGTTTACCAAGGACGTGTGGCTTCCCTTATCGTGAAGGCTTTACTCTGATGTTGTTATGCACTCTTCAGTGTGAGCATGGCACTCGAAAACCGATGGCATATCAGAAAGCACGTTTTAAGTTGTGAACGTGGGGTGCACGATCGCGAACCCCTTCGTGTTGAGGTGATGAACATTGATGGGTCTGTCCACCCAGTCATTGTATTGGCCTTGGGTGTCTGGATTCCAGTTAGAGCCTGTGTCTGTGGGCCATTACCTGCAATTATAATGTGATTTTTTCAAAATTATACATATATTTCTCTCTCGCTCTAAGTAATATAATGAAGTTTGACTATCGGGAAAGACTTTCCTGGACTCATAAATCAATTTTGACTGTGTTTTCCGTCAAACCCATCACAGAACTTTACTAAATCATAATGGAAATCTGCTTCCAATTTAAGGAATTTCTCAACATCTGAGCCCAAGAACTGCCCCAATAATCCGAGAACCGCTAAAAACTTGAGAACTGTATTTCCAAAACTAGGATGGCTTGATTCAGTGTTTCTAAATACAATCTTAGTTTTTCCCTGGATAGGCTGATTTTGTATGTTCATATGTTTGAAATAGCAGCCCACAGCGCGTTGTAATCATTGTTTTTAGATAAGGGGAGTGGGGGTGGGGGGGGGGGGGGGGGGTGGGGGGTAGAGTAGACATTAAGATAATCCATTCTGAAGAACAGGTTTCGTTAATGGACAGGCTTGTGCAAAATGTCATCTAGTTACCTCGAGCTACTATTCTTGATGAACAATTAGCAGATTAAAATTAGATCACGTATTCAGAATATCGACGAAAGTACAGAAGTAGAACAACCCTTTTGCGTAATTGTAATTGCTGTTCTCTTTCAACGTTGTCTCATGATCGATAACTTGCCTGTAACTAAGACGACCAGGGCTTGAAATAAGCAGGAGCAATGAGCAAATTTACACCCCCCCCCCCCAACCCCCCCCCCCCCCCCCCCCCCCCCCCCCCCCCCCCCCCCCGCTAAACCACAAAACGACCCTGGACTGGTTCTTATGTAAATTGTGTCTCCTGGAGCAGCTTTTACATTGAGAATTGCCCCTGATTATTCCTTTACTTCGGTGATTTTACCCTTTAATAGCCTGGTATGTGACAAGTTACCCCTGGTCATGAAGGGAAATCTGTGAACCAGGGGCAAATTTGTGTAAAAAGTAGTTAATTCCTTATTTCAAGACCTGATGACGACCCTGTTATTATCAATTATGATGTGGAATTGCGTAAAATTAACTATTTTCTACCATTTGCGTCGTTTGCCAATAAAGCCAGATGGCCCACTATCACTTAATCATATGTATTAGCCCCCTGCTTTTCCATTACCTATTTTAAGAACGTACGATACTTGTTAGTGGTTTATACACTTGATGCAATTGGTTTAGTGGAACATCACCGAACAGTGGTGGATATATCTGGAAACACCTTATAAACCCCCATCAACTGTATGTAAGGAGAGTTGAATACGTGAGATTTATATTAACCCTCATGTATATTCAGCTGAACGGGAACTAGAAACAAAATGTTTTCGCAGTGGTGTCCATTGAGATCTGTAGTTGTGTAGGAACGAAAGGTTAAACATACAGAATTGTTTTCAGAGTAACGTACTATAAATCTGGGAAGTGTTTTAAACCTTCTGAAATAATTAGGAAATGGATAACGTCAACAATTTGTGACTGCGTTTTCTGATATATGTTTTGATATCCTGAAATAAGTACTCAACGTTTCCTTGCAGATTTAAGTATTGGGAGATTTACCAATTCAATCAAATCATAAGTCATTTATTTATTTAACTTTCATGTAAAAATAGATTTTTAAATTGCATTGGAAAGTTCCTACCTCATGAGCTAGAGTTTGTAAATAGTTGAGTTATTTTAAAATGCTTCAAAATCCAATTTCAGTTAATTTGCTGCAAAGTCATTGAGCGCTAATGAGATAATAATTATTTACCAATGTTAATGGCGTAGAATAAATGCAGTTAACAACAAACGTATTAGATGATTGACGTTGTTCAAGTCTGGGTTGGCGGATATGTGATCAAAATACCAACTCATGTAGAATGTTAAGGGGGGAGGTTGCTGAAGTAGAGAATTGGTGGTTTTCTGGGTTTGGACACTTTTTGAGATTTAATGAAAATAAAATACCTTGTAATCTTAGCTTTCATTTGTATTTCATTTGACTTAAATCTGACATTCGGATCAGGGTATGGCTAATCATCAAAGCGATCATGGTGACGCGAATTCGAGGAATACTTGAGTGAATCGAGACAACATTGTAATAGGGTGTCTTTTTGCTACGAAAGGCATTTTTGGATAACGAACTTTGACTTGATTTTGTATTTTGCTAACGATCCTTGTTATGTATGTAATTTGATTCAAAAGTACCTATCAACAATTATGCATTTCCTTATTTGTATGTAATTTGATGCAAAAGTGAAAATGAATCAATTTGCTACTTCCTTTATTTATATATTATCGATGTTGTCAATTTTTTGACTAGATACTGGAATTCAGAAACAAACAAAGTACTAAGTAATGTTTCCAAGTATTACACAGCAGACCCGCAACATTTCCATCTGTGTACTTTTGACCATCATAATTCCATGATTCCTCTTGTCAAATGAACCGACAGTGCCAATCTCAACCGACACGGCAGTCAATATTGGGGGGGGGGGGGGGTCGCCCCCTCCCCCCTCTGGCTACGCCACTGCTGCCAAACCTTCCTGATTCCGTAGAAGACTTCCTGAAAATAAATTGATATTCCCTCGTTGAAATTAATAAATTTATCTATCTTCCTGATTTCTGTAGTTTGTTGCCCATAGGATTCTTTATACTTTTTAATATCTTCCTGATTCCTGTGCCAAATCTTTCTGATTGTAACTTGTAAGATTGTGGTGTTGGTATAGCTCTGGTATATTATGAAACACAATACAGATTCTCACTGTAACGAAACCCTGAATAATTCGTGGTCATCCTAAATGGCAAGAAAATATTCGAAAGCTCACTGACCGATCCGATTACTTGGTAAATTATTCATTGGCGAACCAAACATAAACAAATCAAAGAATTTGCAACTCAATCACAAAATACACATGGTACTAGCTCGTACTTTTGTAGCACTGCACATCATACATATATGCAATATCCATGCTCAGTCTGATCATCGTGGATTTAAAGTAACACTATCAAGGTGTATAGGCCTATATTGCACTATTATATAGCCATTTCTCTATTTTTATATTTCGAGTTATACATAACCAAAGAAACATCACCGTGAGCTCTTCAATATACGCATGATACGAGGGTCATTCAATAAGTTCTAACTTTGTTATTATATAAGCCAGTCTTATGAAATATTGCACAATTGCATCACAAATTCATAGTAAATTGATATGAGTAATGGTTGCATTTTCTGGGGATGCAGTGAAAACCAAACTCCCATTTAGTGTGACGGAAACGAATGAAAAACAGCTACATATCGCAAGTGTTATTCATTTGGCCAATTCTAGAGAGAAAAAAACGTACCTGTAGCTGTCGGTCAATTATAAACCGTTCTAAATTTCAGATATCTCTTTAATATGTTGGGGGGGGGGGGGGGGGTGATGGCCCTGAACTTCAAAATCGATTACTTAATGTTCCTAAGTGGTGACACATTGATGTTATATAGGGCCTATCATATTGAAGCCATTGTTAAGAAGTTTCAAAATATGTATAAACTGTTGCCATGGTAACGATGTATAGAGCCTCTGATTGGATAAACCCTTATAACGATCATAACAAAAAACAAACAAAAATGCAAATGGCACCATACTTGGATGGTAGGTAGGATGATAATACGCAGGGTACTAAAGAGCCGGGTTGTTTATATGGTTGCCATGGCAACCGGTAACCAGCCAATCAGGTAATGTTGCACTATAATTCAAATTTAGAGCATGAATTTAAGGATGTGCCCCAGTCTAAGTCAGCTCTACCTACATGCCAAAGTATATGGTGACGTTTTTGAGTTATGCTTGTTTGCAAATTCCTAATTCCGCACTTTAAACTTTTAAGATATCGGCCGCCTTTGAAGTTTGGGTATTTGATAATATCTTTGATTTTATTTGAAATATGTAATGTTGTTGTTAATTTTAATTGTATACTGAATTAATATCCTTTTGAAAAAAAGAATCATACAAATTGACCCATTCGATTTCCTGCAATTTTTTTTTTAAATTCTCTTAAATATAGCAGGGTAAGAAACAATAAAATACGTAAAAAACCTCGAATCACTTATACTTAATGATATTAAATTGTTGCAAAATCAAATAATGCAAATAATATGTACAACATAAGTTTTAACAAAATAGATGCTTTAAGTAGTGAGTAAACAATATTTCTAAATTCTCTTAAATATAGCCCCTTGAAAATCTGTGTAAAGTCAATGTATTTTCAAGGGAGCGCAGCACGAAATAAGCGTCCCCATTGGAATACACGTTAATAGGGCTAAAAGAGTCACGATTTGGGGGCCTTAGTAACCATTTTTGGAATATCTCGAATGCTTCATTCTAATAAATAAATATTAAAATTTCATAAAATCGATATGATCATTTAAACAACGCCACCCCCGATTTTCAGCCCGAACGCTCGCCTTCTGACTGCCTCCGAGCACGTGTGTTCATCCACGCGAAAAATTATCAGTAAAATCGAAATCAACATTTTGCAATATCATGATCAAAGTACAGGAGATTATCTTTCATTTTAATTATAAAATGCTACCTTCACGCCAAACTGATTCCCAAAGGACCCCATATCACAAAATCTTTCTTTTTTTTGCCGGAACTTACTACCATTACACATGTGGGATGTAAAAACACCCCTACATTAATAATGGTATTGTCCAGATTGGTTATTTGAATACGCATTATTAATATTGATTTGAGCCAATCAGCGCTCAGTTGTGATTGACCATTGGCCAATCACGGCTGGGCGCCGGATTGATGAGCGGGCTCGCCAATAGATTTTCTTTCTCTCTTTCGTCCTGTACCTCGTCGACTGCAGTCACTGTCTAGTATTCGTCTCATCATTTTGATTGTAAATCTTTGTATAATTTGGAGCATCGTATTCTTTAATAAACTGCCAGATAATGGCGAAGAAATGTATCTAGTTTGTGATATAGACTACTCCTTTATACTGTAAGAAACCAACGAGAAACGTCTCTTACACACAAAACGAGTGATTTAGTGCTGTGCGCCCTTATATAAGATATTGCGCATTTTAATGAATTTTGCATCCACACTGCTTTACTTTGATTAATCATATCTATATAACTGAACAGGATATGCGAAGCTGGATAATAGTTGCTATCGAAAGGATAACCTTAATCATATCCCACCGGGAGTATGAATTTCAAATGGGGTTACCTGATGGATGAGTGACTCCATTTAAAATCTACTCTTATGCGATGCTTTATAAAACGAAAACTTAAAACAACATTATATCCCTTTGACAATATGCTTGCTGATCTGACGGGGTTTTTCTGTTACATCTTTTAATCAGATACTACTACTATACTATATGAACGTAAGGATTCTTACACTTGCACAAATACAGAGAAAAACACGTATTACCATGGCAACGGGTTGTAAATCTGGGTACTATCAAACTAATAACAGTGGACAAGTCTCGCATCAAAAACGATAACCAAGATAACGTCAGTATGCTGTCACTTATAATTTAATCAGTTTTTTTCTGCATAACAATGATTTAGTGCAAATTATGTTTGACTTGAGCAAAGCACAGATAGTCAAACATCTGTGAGCAAAGTGACAGGTTTTCCTTTCCCTTTAATATCATGTTGATCACCAGCATGACCAGTGGCGGCGGAGGCATCATTTATGGGGGTGGGGCGTAATTATTTAATACGCGTGTTCTGAGAAGACTTGGCAACTTTTAGGGGGTGGGGTCGTGAAATATAGCTCCCCCACTATGTTTACTTTATCACATTTCTTTCTGTCCATACTTTATGTTGTTGGTCCGGTTTATTCGGATTCCGTGCCTCCCTAATCATTGATAATAGCCCGAACTGTGACCCTCTGAACCTTCGTAGCGGAGCTTCTACCCTAGTCGTCGGTCGCAGCTCGCTACACTCGCAGCACGGAACTCCTTTCGGTCGCATCCCGCTACGCTCGCAGAACGGAACTCCCTTGGGATGCAGCTCGCTACACTCGCAGCACGTTTTTGATAGCATCTCACTACATTTGCAGAAGGGAACTATACCCGTCATTAAATCGGTTTCCCGGACGCAAATTTTTCGTCGCGACAACTTTTGGGGTTCGAATTTTATGACCTTTTCCCAAACGATCAAGCCTAATTCTGGAAGCCACTACTACAGGTCATTCCCGTCTACATAGACTCCATAGTTAATTAAATTGTTGACATTTTAGAAACATTCTTTTGAAGTTTCTTGACGCACACGAGGGACATCTTCACCCGCGTTTTTTTGTTTATAATTCCGTGACAATAATTTTTAAAATGCTTTGTAAAACTGTTGTCAGAACTATAGCTTCGTGGTCAGAATGACCAATGCCGAGATAGCCATAGGATGCAATTATAGCAATGAACCATACTATGCCAGGAATTATACATTATGTGCTGAGTGCCTTGGGTGATATAGATGGCTACACATGTAGTTGCATGAATATATTTAGGTGCTTTAATTTCAAGTGAATATAAAACAACAACATTAGTGTTAGTGTTGGAAATGACCAAATGAGATAGCCATAAGGAGACGACGAGAAAGAAGAAAAAAACCTGTTTTACGGGCGGACGGACCTGTCAAGTAGGGTCGATCGGTCGGAGGTTTTTTTTCAGTGCGCTTGCGCTTTCGTACTTTATGAAACCATTTGTTCATAATGAAACAAACCTGTACTGGTACATCATGTTCATTACGCTCGTTGCAGAGATCAACTTAGCAAGGTCACATAATAATGGATCAGTGCCTGCATTTGGAACTCTGTAAAAAGAATAGTGAAGATTTTTTTAAAATTAACTCGGCGATAGTGACTTATCTTATGGTTGAAAATCGGCAAAATAGTTGTGGTTTTTTTTAATCTTAAAGATTACTGCGACGGGAGGCCGTTCCCTTGGGAATCTAGCCCCGTTCCCAAGCCCGTCTGGCGCCCTCTATTGAAATGTATTTGTCACCCAGTGAAAAACTTGAAGCGACGCCATGTAAAAATTGACGACAGTGCGTCACCAAATAGTACGCCTCAAGGATTTAGTGCAACAAAGGGCTATCTGCATTTTTTGCCAAAATTAGATTTTGGTATCAAAAGGATCCGCACAAGATCAGGAACCTAATTATGAGAAAATAGTAAATCCACCTAATCAAAAAGGTTTGAACAGCATTTCTTTTACCACCAAGATTATGATGCCTGAAGGTAAAATAGTTTGGCCCCTTCTTAAATTGCTTGCTTTAACATTTGTAAGTAAAGGGCGATGCATTATTCTAGTGACGTCCCAACACTAGAGCCGGGTCTTTGCTACCAAGGTTTAGCAAGAAGGGGCACAGCTTTGGGCTATCGATGAGGCACGAGCATATATACAACCATGGAAGTAAAAGATGACACAACACATTTCCTATATACATGGTCTCCGAAATGGTCAACATATACAAATGCTCAATTCAGATTCATATAATTATGCAAATCACGCTTTAACCTTCTTCTCCAGACATGCTAAATGGCTCGTCCACAGTATGTCATCTGGAAAAGTGGATCATCACACCATTAGTTCTCGTCCAGTTAATCGTTAATTAAAGTGTCGGGGAAAAACAAGATTTCGCTAAAGAATAAACAGCAGACAATCTGACGTATTAACACTTTCCACGCGGCTTTAAGTTTATAATAGGCCTATACAAAACAGAATATCCAGAAACATTTCCCAAATGTCAGGGTCTATCTCAAGGATTACTGGACCGATACCTTGCATGTTGGTACTTATTTCAATGCATTTCTCAAGGTGATTCCAAATATAGTAATGAAATTCAATAATTTTGACATTTTTGAAACATTTTGTGCAATTTTGGAATGTCGTCTGCAGCCGCCTGCCGCGTGGAAAGTGTTAAGAGAATATCATCCTGGGAGTTTAACCCCCCGATGGATCATGGATGCGGTCTCTTTGTTTCCTTAATACTTACTGTACATGGTTAACATAATTGCAGTCGAAATGGAGCATCCAGCCATGATACGCAGTAATATCAGTGCGATAAAATCTGATTGGTTCAGGAGGAAATACAGCTTTCATTGCAACCAATCAAAATACTTGTTCTTACTTTAAGTGCCCACCCCGGGTCCCCGACAAGGTTAACGAAACTGTAAATCCAAAGACAAGATATCTTTAGTAAAAACTAACTATCTTCCTAGGCGCGGGCAATAAGTGTGTTAACACTCTCCACGCGGCATGCGTCTGCTGCAGACGTCATTCAAAAACTTCACAAAATGTTTAAAAAATGTCAACATTATTGGAATTCATTACCATATTTGGATTCACAATGAGAAATGCATTGAAATAAGTGCAAACATGCCTAGTGTTGGTTCTATAATTCTAGAGATAGATTTTGAAAGTTGAGAAAGGTTTCAGAAAAATCTGTTTTGTATAATGGTGAAACCAATAAAGCTGTGAATAAAGCCACACGGAAAGTGTTAATTAGATTTTTGCTATTGGTTAAATCGTCTTTGGTGCTCCCTCCCCCGGCACTTTCAGTACGGATTGGTACATTGTTATTCTGTACGCGATGCAATCTGACAGAGTATCTCAAAGGTTCCGGAGACGTAGACCTCGCCGTGATAGTGTATAGCATACCTACAATAAAGATGGATCCCTCGAGCGAATGCCCGGAAGTTTGTAATTAGCGTGTAATTATCATCTCACAGTATATTCAATGGCAAATTGCTATTGGATGATTGCATATTCATTAGCGTGGATCTAGAATGCAGTATCTTTACCGTCTTTAATATTATGAATGACTTGTGCGTGAGCCTGCTGCATATAAAGTGGATATGTGTCGGTGACTACCATCTACGAATGCTAAAAAAGTGTTATTCATGATTCACGCAGGAAGTAGTCCATACAGTACTGAGTCCATACGCCGCGTTCAAACTGGCAATACAGCCGTCGCTTGCCATTCGATTTCTAAAGCGTTTATTTTATAACGTGGGCAATAGGAACGCAACTCACAACTGTCACTCTGATATAGGCTAGCTTGCAACCCGGACGTGTTAGCTATAGTAAACTGTAGCTAACGAAACGTGAAGATGACAGTTTGAAACCATGTCATAGGCTCTGTCCTGTGATTGTTGGCATACTGCTTTAATGCCACTTCGACGTCCGGAATACTGAGTTCCTTCCGATTTTGTGGTGAACCAGTTGTTTTGTTTTTGACAATGTTAACACGGATTTATAACATTTATAGTGGACTAAGTCTTAAGACAGGTAAGTCTGTACACCGTGATGGTCTGTAAATGCAGCTCAAATTAAACTTATTACGTGATGTCAGTCACTGTTTTGCTTTCTCTACATACATGTACCATGCTACTAAAATAAGTACTAAAGCATGGATCGTGTCGACAACACTTTATGGGGGAAGTTCCCTATCATGTAAATATCAGAAGAAGTATGGCATTTATGCTATACGGTACAACCAGGCCCGTATTAATCAGGATTTTTTTTTTTTTGGGGGGGGGGGGGGCGTTTTTTCCGGAAAAGGTACATTTGTACCCACTCCATCTGGACTCAATAACAAGATTAAAATTGGCTGGGTGATATTCTTAGGATAGATGACTGGCAATTTGGTGAAATTACTTGACCATTATTTGGTAGATTTACAACATCGGGTTAGACCTCTGAGCAGAGGATTTTATTTTGCATAGCAAAAACTACTTGATCAGCTTGCATGTAATATGCATGGCATCATTGCTTGTATACCCATTTCCAAAATTGTGTAGCAAAAAATCAGTGTCACTAATTTGTCACTAGATAAACAAATTAATGTCACTGGAGGACAGGACTCTTGGTAATTTGGACTAATTCAGGCATGAGAATTTCCAGCAAAAACACTGGAACCAGTTTTTGTGTGATGTCAACATATCCGGGGGTTTTTTCAGCCCATTTTGAGGTATTTTTGTCCACTTTTACGCGCTTTTACAGTTTTGTTTACAATTTCCATTTACAATATTGCCTATATTGCCTATAGTATAGGCTGAGCAACCTTGGCGTGTGCAGTCAAATTGTACAACGGTTTGACCATGACTTAATTTTCAGTGTATAACGTGATCACTTTGTCAATCCATAGCTTCGTGGTCCATCTAGATTCGGAAACGTAAACAAGGTAATAATTGGCAGTTTGACAATCTCGTAGGATGAATGACTAAGACAATCTTGGCAATTCGGTGAAATGATTTAATACTATTAAAAACGCAATTATTTAGCAGATTTACAATTTCAGTTTTGGAGCTCTCAGTGACAAATCAGTGTCACTGGATTAATGATTGCCATTAGTGGACTGACTCTTAGATTGGATTTGGATTAAAGGTAGATGTTCCGATTTTCAACTTGAAGTTTTCTATTTGACATGAAAGGTCATTCTCAAAAAAGTCGTAATCTAAAGTTTGAGTTGCATAACTGTAATGGTTCTTATTTTAGACGCACAAGATGCCGTGAAATGTGCCCATTGAGTTGTACACAAACTATATTGGTGGTTAACCACTTTTCGCGGTAATTCGATGTTATTTCACCGATTTCTTCGTAATCATACTGATTTGGACCGTCAAATTTCAGTATGTTTTAACATCAGAAAAATATGACCTTTCATATGATATGAAAATCTCCATATGTTTGAGAAAAATCTGTGTTATGAAAATGTGATCGGGTCATCTACCTTTAACTGTTTACTAAAATAA
The DNA here is from genome assembly GCA_035610835.1 of Ophiura sarsii. NCBI lineage: Eukaryota > Metazoa > Echinodermata > Ophiuroidea > Amphilepidida > Ophiuridae > Ophiura > Ophiura sarsii. Next base: position 23,019,506 of record CM069451.1, on the reverse strand, counting down.
TATAAATTAAAGTGAAACGTTACATGAGGCTGATCATTATCCACAGATATTTAGCATTTTGTGGATTTATCCAAACAACTTTGCCTAATCATCGTATCGTAGAGCTATTCCATTTGAAATCCATACACCCCCTCTGTATGATGGTCAAGCTGCCTGTGTGCGCACTGAGAAAGGAAACAGTGACTGGTTTGCTCTAGGTCAGGGAGTCCGTCAAGGGTGCATACTTTCACCAGCACTCTTCAACCTTTATGCAGAGTCTAGAATGAGACGTGCATTGGATGATTGGCCAGGGGGGCTGTCAGTAGGTGGATACCAAATACACAATCTACGTTATGCCGATGACACCACCCTGTTTGCAACAAATATGGAAGAGATGGCGGAACTCCTGAAAAAAGTCAAGGTGGAGAGTGAGCAGCTTGGCCTACGTCTAAATGTCAGCAAGACCAAGATCATGTCCATAGGCACAGATGGTGTTGGAGAGCCTCTCATAATTGATGGTAATGAGGTGGAATCGGTCTCGAAATTCAACTTCCTTGGATCCCTGATCACCAAAGAGGGTGGTTGCAGCCAAGAGATTAGACACCGTTTAGCAATGGCTAGATCAGCAATGATCAACCTAAGCAAGATCTGGGCTGACAGAGGAATAACCAGAGCAACAAAAACCAGGCTTGTCCAAGCCCTTGTATTTCCAATTGCCATGTACGCATGTGAGACGTGGACCCTAACCAAAGCTGACAAAAACAGAATAGCTGCTTTCGAGATGTGGTGTTGGAGGCGTATGCTTCGTATCGTATGGACAATGAGAAGGACCAATGCCAGTATTATTGAAGAAATAGGGGTGTCTAAACGACTTCTTCATGCTATTAACACCCAAATGCTGAGCTACTTCTGCCATATCTCACGTCGCAAGGGTAACAACCTAGAGAATATGATCATGCAAGGCATGATTGAAGGGAAACGCAAGAGAGGCAGACCTCGTTCCCGGTGGATTGACCAAATAAAATTGATTACTGGATGGACACCCTCTCCGTGATTGTTACTCCTTTGCTGAAAATCGTTATTTGTGGCGTAGTATCTGTAAGGTCACGAGCTGTCAGTCATGACAGGACCGAACCAATCAACACCCCCTATATGGAAGAAAACTTCCCCACAAGGCCTGTGCATTTCAAAAGGGGTTACCTGCATGGGTGACTCCATTTGAAATACACTCCCTGTGTAGAAGATTAACACTTTTCACGCGGCTATTGGTTTTACTACATACAAAAACAGATTTTTCAGAAACCATTCCCAACTTTCGAAGTCTACCCCAATGATTACGGAACCAATACTAGGCATGTTTGACCTTTATTTCAATGCCTTTCTCATAGTTATTCCAAATATGGTAATACAATTCAATGATGTTGACGTTTTTGAAACATTTTCTGACATTTTTGAATTTTTGAATATCGTCTGCGCGATTGGTTTTATTATACAAAAACAGATTTTTCAGAAACCATTCCCAACTTTCGAAGTCTACCACAATGATTACGGAACCAATACTAGGAAGGTGTGACCTTTATTTCAATGCATTTCTCATAGTAATTCCAAATATGGTAATGATACTTAATAATTTTGACGTTTTTGAAACATTTTGTGACATTTTGGAATGTCGTCTGCCACGTGGAAAGTGTTAAGGGCGTGTCTTTCTATCAATGCTAAATGGCGTGTATGGATTTTAAGGTAATAGCCCAATGCTGCTCATGGTTGGTAATTGACAAGTCTTCCACGGGGTATCTTATCAGCGTGATCATCATTGATTGAAAAGCAGTGTCGCCGTTGATAACGAACTTGAAAACCTGCTGGGACTCGAACCCTGCTGGGACTCGAACCTGATACGTCAGTATTCATTAAGTGATACAAGGTGAAAGTATTCGAGTTCTTGACTGAAATGGTGCATGTAATTAATTGACATTTTTGACGATTTGGCGGATTAAACAGACAAAACTTCTATATTTTAGGAATAAATTACACAAAAGACTATGAACTACACATACATGTAGGCCTACCCGTAACAATAATCTGTATATCATTTAAACACGAACCTTTTACACTAAGTGCTATGTCAACGCAGTGTTTTGAATGAAACGCTGCATGCTTCTGATTATTATTGCCAACAATTATTACAACAAACAAAATGACACCTTTCACGCTTTAAAGGCATATTGTGCGATCTTTCCATGGGACGCCCTCTATCCTTTTTTTTTAAAGCAGATTTTCTTGCAGATTAACATTTCTGATCATAAATTATATAGATATTCTGAGTTACAGAGCGATACGATTCCTAATTACTTAAAGAGGTTGAAAATAGATTGTCCTGCTGCAGGACAGTTTATTTATTTCTAAATTAACTCTAAAACCGGCATGATTTTGAAGTAATTATGAATCGTATCACCCTGTTACTCAGAATGTATTATGATTTATGATCAGAAATGTTGGAGAAATCGTGTTCCCTCGAATACACGAATAAGATAAGCATCAAAATCGTTGTGAATCATCACATCACATATATGTTTAGATGTTGTTCCAAAGAAGATTTTAAGGTCTTCCCACAATGCATTACGCGAACGCCAGCCAACTAAAGCTTTTTTCACACGATGCGTTCGTCGAGCTCTTAAGTTTTAAAAATAAGAAAAAGGAACAATGATAACTAATATATTCATTGATGTAAACTAGAACCTTATAAGAGCTCCAACTCCGACGATGAACGCGCTATGAAGCCATGATTGTGTGCATGTCTGTCTATGGGAACCGACACAAATTGGATACCAGAATTAGGACATTTTGCAAAAACGCAATGCATTATGGTAGTGTCTTTAAAATCTTTTTTGATGTTGTTCTTTGCTTTGCTTTTTGCTTTGAAGGGATTGTTTTCGTTACCATGGTTACATGTGACATGTTCTTCATATTTCATCAACATTAAAACAAATATTTCCATGTGATTCAGTTAACGTAATATTTATCTGCCGCAGGGTTAGGGTAAGAGTTAGGGATAAGTCGTCATGTTTGCAAACGATTTGAGTCTTTAACAATTTACTAAATCTCCAGTATGTTCGTCTTTAAGAATGGCTATGTGTTGTCAATGCACGCTGCATTATACTAGCAATGACACGAGCCTGCAATGAACTTTTATTTTGATTGATATCATTAACTATTAATCTTTTACCTATTTACTAAACTTGAATTCAATACTAATCAATTATATCCGTAGGGATTTTCCCCATGTGTGTTTGACAAAACGAGCAAACTTTGCGCCGTTTTAAAATTGCAAATACTTCGACCTTTTCAGTCGTCACCCATGCTGCTATAGTACATATACACTGTTAAAACACTGTTTAACATTTTGTTGTTTAAAAAAGAATTAGCCAACATTGTTTACATTTTAAACGACATTGGAAAAATATACTTTGTTTTACCCTCGTTATAATTTTATACTTTGATTTTCATAAATTTAACCAATAATTGTTTAAAATTTAACCAACATATTTTAAACAACTGTTGATCGATTCACCGGTTAACTAGCCGTTGTTTAAAAGAACATGTATTAAACAACTTGTTTAGAAATTACTCAACGTTGTTTAAAACATGCTCTTTTAAACAACTGTTAGTAAACCGGTGAATCGCTCAACAGTTGTTTAAAATATTTGTACACAAAAATGTTGGTGATAATTTTAAACAACTATTGGTTAAATTTATGAAAATCAAAGTTTATTTAAACAATGTTGTTTAAAATTTAAACAATGTTGGCTAACCTTTTTTTTCTCTTTTTTTTTAAAACATTTTTTAAACAGTGTTTTAACAGTATAGGCCTACATACACACATGTTGAAATCAAGATGTTGAACAACCTTTTCAGTCGTACCGTATGCTATGCTGCTAAAGTACAATAACATGTTGAATTCAAGATGTTAAATCAGTGACAAACAGTAACTGTATCTAGTTAAATCCAACTGTCATTTCCAACATCAAATATTCAAGAAACAGTGGTATGGTGTGAGGAACACGCCAATCGGTCCCACAAGCACTCACTACCCCCTCCCACCCCAGAAACACATCGCACACACAAAACCAACAATCACACAAGACATGTTCTCCAAAATAATATCAATGTTTGTATTATAATATAAGATTATAATTTCTTTAAATTGGTTTCAATAATGTTGTTACAGATTACGATTGTTTCAATCTGAATCAGAATTTCTAATCGACCTCTGAGAAAGAGATTTTATTTTTGCCTTTAATTTGCACGTATACCTAAGACGAATATACCTGGTATATCCGTTTCAGGTATATGCAAAGTGTATACACGATTTGGTTGTAAACAACGCGCTATTGCAGCTTTTAAAACAAGCAATGAGGCGATAAAATATATGATAAATATGATTAAATCTCACTGTCAAAGTATCCATGGCAACGCGCAAAAGCAATATATAGAAATTGCAATTGCTTCGCATCATTTAACTACGAATGCTTTGTCTGTCAATGTGAAAAATATGCGGGTCGATGATTTGTCGAGTCCTTGAATATAATATTATTACAAATATCAAATATTAAGTAAGGTAGATGATCAGAGATATTTGGTCAAATTATGTACACGTCCATTCCATGGACCTGCCGAAAAGTGTCTTTTCACTCTTTTCATTTCCTGTACATCTCGCGCTTTCGAGGTTTTCTTCATTTATTTTCGTGCTACTTAATAATCTCATACAAAATACGTGTCTTTTTCTCGATCAGAGTCTTGGAAATGGAATGCTCTATTTGGTTGTACATGAGATGTAGCCTATGTCGTAACTCGATCTTTATGATCGCCTTTGACGACGTTCGAACTCATTTTTTCAATATTTTCCACAACAACAAAAATATCGAGCATTTGATTCGAAAATAAGAAATGCTTAAGTTTTGGTTTACAATTCATTTACATAACATGGAGACTGACCACCCAGGCATCAATTTCCCAATAACAGCCAATGATTCAGCTGGTGATGTGTGTGAGGGTGTGTGGAGTGGGGTGGAGGGCTTTGATTTCTAGGCTAATTGATATTAAAACTCAGGTGTCCTATTCAATACAAAAACTATATACATGCGCTGCTCGCGGCAAATGTGTTTAGCTTAGTATTCCCAAGAATATATTGGAAAATTGAATCATGTAATTTTGCATTACAGGCAAATATGTATGTTAAACGGTTTACTGTCGGTAAGGATCAGCTGTCGGCACAATATCGATATATCCATTACAGACAGCGCCTGCTGATACAACACACAACTGGGTCTAATTCAATCTAAGAATTCGTGTTGCAGCATTTGAAACCGGCGATGAGGCTATAAATATATGTTGACATATTGCTATGTTATTATTCCACTGGAGGAGGTATAAACAGACAGTGAGTTGGCTTACAACATCATCTATACGCACTTTCTATGTCGCTAACACTTTCCACGCGGCAGGTGTCTCCAGACGACATTCCATAAATGTTACCAAAAAAAAATTAAAAAAATATTGAATATCATTACCATATTCGGAATCTCCATGAGAAATGCATTAAAATAAGTACAAACATGCCAAGCATTGGTTCTGTAATCCTTGAGATAGACCTTGAAAGTTGGGAAAGGTTTCTAACAAATCTGTTTGGATGGATAAAGCCGCGTGAAAAGTGTTAAAGTTTAAAGTAATGTCTTTGGGGGTGTTTGACTTGAGTGCAGTTCCAATGAAGGTTTCTATGGATTGTCGTGGCTGATTCAAATGAGCTGCAACTATTGATGATTATTGTCGATGAGCAGTTGACTTCATGCTGTACATGTATGTCTTATTTCCAGACATAATACAGGGTGACCCAAAAGTATGGACACTCCTGTTCAGAATTGGAAAACATGATCTAGGACTCTAGGTCAATGGGTGTCGAACTCATTGGGAACTCTGTACAAATATGTATCATCGTCATCGTCTTCACCAATAGACGAACAAAATGATAATCAAGGTTCAAGCACGGACCAAATTGGTCCAAAGTTGACATAACTTTGCCATTTCTACTCTATATACATAACAATAAACATTAACCATGACCCCCCTAGTGATAAAAAATGCTAATTCTAAGTCGTAATACAGGGTTTTGGTTGGCGTTTTTTCCTCGAAAATCCTGATCCCGCGTCAAAAACCCTAAACCGGGGTTATGGTTATGAAACATATCAGCGTTGTACTCTCTAAATGTAAAAGAGCTAAAACTCAGGGAGGGACAGCTCTTTTTGGAGTGAAGTTCGCTCGTCACAGTTTCTTTTAAGAGTAAAAGTCTCTCTAAAAGAGTGAAAATCACTCCGAAAAGAGTGAACTTCACTCCTAAAATAAGCCGTCCCTCCTAGAGCTCTCAAAAGAGTGAGTTTAGCTCTTTTACATTTAGAGAGTATATATTTCCAATTTGCTGCATATTATTTTCGCTGACTTGAACATAATCTAACCTGCCGGGATATCCCGTAATATTTTAACATAATGATAATGTCCTGTGCTAATTATAAATTCTCATATTGAAGAAAAGAGAAGTTTGTGATGAGTGTCCCTATGTTAACCCCCAGCACACATGGCATATGCAGCTAGCATTTATTAATCAAGAAACAGTATTCCTTGTCCTATTATGATCCGTCCGCATGGGCTTGGCTAACAGTTCATCTCTAGCCCAAGGCCATCAAGAAATGATGTTTTAAATACCATAACCAGCCATGTGGAAAGCACGATCTAGGTTTAGTCACTTCAAACTGCTTGATTATGTTATTACAAACGTATTTACACAACGCATATTATATCGCAAGCCATGAGGGCCATAACGTATTGCGGGAACGCGTTGCTGCTTTCCCAAAGCATCGCGTTGCTAGAACAGCCAATAGGAATAGAGTTTTTGGCAACGCGATGCTTTTATTTTTGGCTGGAAGCAACGCGTATAATATAGCTTTCATTTTAGCCGAAAGCAACGCGTTGTTTTGAATTTACAAATGCACCAATCATACCGGGTCTTACTTGAAGGGTAGACACCACCATAGCACATAGCAGCACGCATTGAAACGCATGTTATAAGTCGGGTAATGTAGGCTACTCCGCGATTGCCTCCTCTCCTATAGGCCGCGCTACAACAGATAACTTGTATTACTATAGCGGGAATGGCCCGACCAAGCTCTGTTGAAAATGTTGAAAGAGCTTTACCAATTGGTTAATCAAAATAACGCGTTGCTTTGAAATTGAAACGAGTACGAACATCATCACGGAAGCAACACGTTGGAAAGCATCGCGTTGCCAAAAACTCTATTCGTATTGGCTGTTTTAGCAACGCGTTGGCGTAATACGTTATGGCCCTCATGGCTTGCTATAAATACAGGTATGGCTAGCTCTTTAATTTCAAAAAGGGAAGATGGATACCATCGGAAGTTCAGTTGAAAGGTAATACGTTCCTTCCGTTTCACACTGTATAATGACACGGGAGAATCGGGGATGATACTGTTAGTGTTGACAGAATCGGAAAACAAAATCGGGCGCGCAGATGGGAACCATCAGTGGTCTGGTAGCCATATAGGAAATGTATGTATATATCACTTTGTTCCGCCTGGTGTACAGGGCATTTACAGCATATGATACCATAGTTTGGTAGGTACAACAACACTGTGTATTGCACGCCATGAACCGTGACATTTGGTCGCATCCGTAAAGTTATATGTATTGTGATCTCATCATGAATGAAAGGTTTATTCTTGTCTATAGCTTTCGAATCGGCTGATTGTTGTATACCCGTTAATACATGACCAGTGATAGGATGGAACGATACGTCGTATTTCACTGTCTCAGCGTAAAAAGTGTAACGTAACGTATGATGCTAAGGAAGCGCTGCTAAACTAAACTGCTCACAAAAAGTATCGAAACACTTAGAAATGATCCAATACATATCGGCTCGAAAGGGTATGCATTAATCGAAGCAAATAATCAAGTGCATAATTTTGTTCTGTGTATTTTGACACCTCGATCGTTGAGATACGATGTTGCGGAGCGGAGTTATTGTCATTTCAATGATCGTGGGTCCAGTTTCAAAAGTGGCACTCATCCCTATTGAAAAGCACGAATCTGACCATTCTAAACAGTAATGCAAACCTCTTTCTATAGGATGATTGTCACTTTTGAAACTGGACCCGCGACCATTGAAATGACAATAACTCCGCTCCGCAACATCGTATCTCATCGATCGAGGTGTCAAAATATGCAGAACAAAATTATGCACTTGGTTATTTGCTTTGATTAATGCATACCTTTTCGAGCCGTTATAAATTGGATCATTTCTAAGTGTTTCGATACTTTTTGTGAGCAGTTTAGTACGTATGACGCATACGTATACCGGGATACGTACAAGTGACTTGTGCGTATAAGACCTTTAGATTACAAATAAAGCATCAACACAATTTGAACGGAGACCAATATTATGTCTTAATCTTTATGACAATATGCATTGGTTCAATGGTGCTTATACGTATGGTGCTTGTATACGTATTGATGAAAATCACATGTTTATTCAGACAGTAATGACTCTTTATTCATGTCATTAGATAAATAAATATGATATTATGAACATGATGTGAATACAAATGTTCATCTATATATTATTTTTGTCTTTTATAAATGCAGGGGTTTGCTAGCACGATGTGATAATGACAAAGGCGACGTCGCCGCGCCGCAGAGGTGTGTTTATCGTCTTCTTACTATTCGTAGTATGTATGGCAGGTGTTGCCATGTATATCATGCCGTATCAAGACACCGGTAAGTCAATGAGTGTCAACGTTTGCCTTCACACCTGTGTGGGGAATAAAGGTGGCGAAGAATCCGTTGTTCATTTCTTATTAAAGGTAGACATGATTTATGGACTAAAATACACATCACGGTGTTTGCACATAATGGTGATGTTGTTATCATCGATGCTTCATTTACGCCAGGAGGTTGATCACCTTGATTGCGATGCTACTGAGGTGCCGATATTATTAGCTATAACTTGTTTCCGTATCACTGGAATAATATAGGTGAGTCATGTTGCGCAATTCTAATATGCACCTGAATATTCGGAATGACTCTCACATGCGAGAAATCCATGGAAAACATGACCTTATATAGTCTTCAACATACGTAGTGTAGATATCAGATGGAGTCACTCGTGCAAGAAAGCCTTTTTGAAACTCACAAAAGTGACAATCATCCCTAGAGAATGATCAGGTTTCTGCTTTACAAGTTAAGTATGTACAAAAATTCGTCTATAGATGATTGTCACTTTTGAAACTGGACCTTGGAATAGCAATAACTCCACTCCGCAACATAATAATAATAATAAAAATAATAATACACGGCATTTATATAGCGCTTTTTACATACATCCATCTCAAAGCGCTTTACAATTTTATTCCTAGGATAGTCAGAACCACGGTTGCAGCCTATTATGGCGCAGGGTCCTATCAGTATACAACGACTGTGACTACCTTAAATGCACAAGTAACAGGCCCGGGATGATCCCCTACTCTTAGCGATAAGGTCTGTGACTATTTAACGTATTCAGGGTGAAGCGTCTGAATACACGGGACCACAGGCTTTACGTGACTTTCCGAACCACGAGACAATTGAGACTAAGTACCTTGCCCAAGGATACAAACACGTTGACCGCAGTGGATGCTCGAACTCACAAACCTATGATCGTGAGACTTGCTACTGATCCACTGGACCACACGTGCTCTCAACAACGAGGTGTCAAAGTATGCAGAACAAAATTATGCACTGAGTTATTTGCTTCGATTAATCCATACCCTTTTGGGCCGTTAAATTATTGGCTCATTTCTTAAGTGTCTCGATACTTTTTGTGATGAGTATGGAAACATATGGTCCATATTTCGGGATATTTGATCGACAAGTCATGGATTTTAATAGTGTTAGTGTGTTATCATGTTCATAATACTGAAAATAATATTTTCTGCAATATGTTCTGAAAACCAACCCAAAACTAATGGCACAACGAGGGGAATGAAAGAAACACTATACGATGTGAAATTTAAATGAACCACGCCGTTTGGATGCTTCACGTTCGTCGCAACTTACTTACGTCAGACGTACGATGGATTGCCGTATCAATATACTCAGTGTTGTTCGACGAAGTCTCGTCCTTTAAGAGTCCGTATATTATGGATGGTTTAGGGTATCATTGTAGTTTTTATGGATTTATATAGGATTAATGTTACATATACTGTACACTCAAGCAAGTTCATATGATATTGTTAAATATTATTCTCGGCAATATAACCAGAAAAACAACCACCCACACAACAAGATGGATTGAAAGCAAACTATATGAAGTGTTAGGCCTAAATGAACCACGCCGTTTTGATGTTTTATGAGTGTCCCATATACGTCAAACAGACCTACCATGTTGTTGAAATACTTGAGGAGTGTCGTATTAATTACTACCGTCTCTTGAAGTCATCATCCTATAAATATTATATCAGTGAAATTTGTATCATGGCTATTATAGCTCCTGGTGCAACTTGTGTTAAGAGTTGTTTGATGTGATAATTCAGCCATGCTACTTGCAGATGGGTGTTTTATCGTATGAAAATTGTATCTGATGCAATTATCTGTTCCGTTAATCACGATATTGTTAAAGTAATTGATGAAAGAATACTACTTTAAAGATGCTTTCAAATCAATGAAGTTCATGAGACAAATGTCGATACCATATCATCGGGACCGATTACTTTTGTAGACATTCTTCATAGTTAAAGGGAACAATCTGATGTTCTTTCCCCATGCAAGATTCAATGCTTCGATATGCCGAGAATACTTCATATATGGATTATGTATACGATTACTAAACTGCGCCAATAAAGTATCGAAACACATACAAATGGTCAGATTTATCGGAACCTGAATTAGTATGCAAACAAATAATTAAATAATTCGATTCACAGTTATCTTCTGCGCATTTTGACACCTCTTTTGTTGCGCTATGATGTTGTTTGGCGGATTTATGGGAACTTGAGTGGCTTTTAGTCGAATTCTAAAGTTGCAAAAGCTCCTATTCACCCCGATTCCAGAAAGGAACTCGCACAAAGCATCACACACAGACAACATTAAGACAAAAGACACCAATTTGTTCTGTTTACTTAACCATGACAATTAATGATTGATTAATTATTGATTTATGCCTCCCATCTCTGACCCTTTTGTTTTGTTATTGAAAATTAATGCTGATATTCATTGCAATCGATTTATCCAACACGCGACATACACATCATTTAAAAAAGGCGGGCAAAAATAATGATGATCTTATTCGTTGCTGGAATAGGGGCTTTTGCAACTTTAGAATTCGACTTTAAGCCACTCAAGTGCCCATAAATCCGTCAAACAACATCATAGCGCAACAAAAGAGGTGTCAAAATGCGCAGAAGATAACTGTGAATCGAATTATTTAATTAATTTTTTGAATACTAATTCAGGTTCCGATAAATCTGACCATTTGTAAGTGTTTCGATACTTTATTGGCGCAGTTTATTACACTCTTATCAAGTTATTTTAATATTGTTGAACCAACGACACAACAAGGGGATGAAAACAATCTATGAGATGTATACTGTTAAATGAGCCAAGCCTTTTTGATGTTTCATGAACGTCGAATCTACGTCAATCCGTCAAACAGACCACCTCTGTGTTGTTCACGTATTCAATGATTGTCTGTCTTATTCTTATCAATAGGTTTTCCCGTTCATTTTAAAACATTTTGTATACACACTAAGTCGCAACAGCTTACAAATTAGTCCCAAATATTTTTATCATGCATTTTCCAACTTCAATTTAGAACTCTACACTTTGCATTTATTCTCTTTAGTCTTCGCTTAATTCACTTTAAACATATTGCAAACATGTTTGGTTGATTGAGCATTGCACTATCGTCATGTATCATTGAATTTAGTCGCATCTGCACCAAGACGTCTGCTTCTTTAATTTAATTTACTCTTATTTTAATCATATTAATTAATTAACAAACCCAATTCATCATCAGGTAAATTTGAATCCTTGTATTTATTAAAGGTTCTGTTTCACTTATTTGGAGCATGCAGTATATTTCCTAATTCAATATCAGTGATCTTACAAATCAACCTCTGGGTCACTCAACATGCTCAATACAGAAGTGGGTACATGTACGTGCCGCAAACGTGGCATGATTATATCAAAATCAGCGATTTGGTTTTGACCCATTTTGCATTGACAAATTTGTTATTGAATGGGTCATTGTTTCAAACAAAAATCAAAAATGTACCCGAAAAATCCAGTTTCTAAACAGTCTTATTAAAATTGTCATGAAAATTAAGAAATTTACTGAAAGTGATGACAAACTAATGCACCAACGGGGCATTGCAATGGGAACCCTTTTTTGTGTGGATATTTGGAATATATTCCTACCTAAATCAAATTTGGTCTTAACAAAAACTAATCATGCAGGCCTACAAACTATATTGACCTGTTGAAACAATAATTATATGTATAATAATGACAAAAATGGAAACAATAATAACATTTCATCGTTACATCTACATATAATATAAAAATCTAATAGGCGTATTATGTAAAATTCAATGCTTCTCTTAGGTAAGATGTTATTTATACATTGACGAAATACATTGAAAAAGGAGCTAACTTGTTTGACAAAAGACCAATTTGCTTTTCACATTTGTCGACTGAATGGTTTGTTGGACCAAATCAAAATACTGTGACGAATAACAGTGATAAACGGTTAAAGTGAATTATGATCAGACTAAAGAGAAGATTACTGAGACCAAAGTGAATGTAGCTTAACACTTTCCATGCGGCAGGCGGCTGCAGACGACATTCCAAAATTTCACAAAATGTTTCAAAAATGTCAAAATTATTGAATTTCATTACCATATTTGGAATCACCATGAGAAATGCATTGAAATAAGTACAAGCATGCCTAGTGTTTGGTCAGTAATCTTTGAGATAGACTTTGAAAATTATGAAAGGTTTCTGAAAAAATCTGTTTTGTGTATGGTAAAAATAATAGCCGCGTGGAAAGAGATTGAAGTTGACAAATAAGCGTCAATATTATTTACATGTAGGACTAATTTGTAAGCTGCTATGACCAATGTGTATAATAAATGTTTCTAAATGAACGGGAATATCTATACCATCGTCCCTTGAAGTCATTGCCCTACGAATTTCATATAAGTGATTTTGTATTTATATAAAGCGTATCTGATAGCTCCTGATGCAACTTGTGTTAAGTGTTTGATGTGATAATGTATCCATACTACTTGCAGATGGGTGTTTATATTGGATGGAAATTGTATCTATAATGAAATTATCTATTCCGTGTAAACACGGTAACGCTTTGCTATAGTATTTCCATGGTTGAAATAACCGATGAATTCTGCTATCTATAACTTCATTTTGTTTGTCAAATCGGTTCAAAAGACTACCATATCATCTCACCGGATTGGAACTGACAACTTACTTGGAAAAGTTGTTTAATCTGTTATAGCATGGAATATGAAATGTCCTAACTCGCTCATGTTTCTTATATGTTTACCCACTACTAACCAGCAGTTATGGTTAATAATTATATGAAAATAGTGAAAGTGTCAAATTTTAGTATTCTCATTTATGGTGGTATTTTCGGAATGCAAACATTTGTATCAATATATGTTTTGACGTGGTTATACATCTGCACCATGTATAGAGTGTGTAATGATATTGATAACAACAGGAAATGGAGCAAGTCTAGGATTAATCCATTAGGTTTATCCAATTAAGGCTCTCAGCAAATTCACTGCGTATTTATCAATGCTCTCGAATGTTAACAGTTAACATTGTATAGCCTCATCGTAAATAAAATAATTAACTCTACACTTTGCAATTATTGTTTCTTCCACAGTTGTTGCTGTTGACGAAGATGAATACAGTAAAGACATGTCTTCAACTTCTTACGTCCTTGCACCTGAAAAGGTAGGATATTATTAGACTCACACAAAGAAGACGTAATGTCTTCCCATAATGCATTGCGCGAATACCAACCAACTAAAGTTTTTCGGCACGATGCATTTGTTGAGCTCTTCAGTTTTAGAAATAAGAAAAAGGAACACTGATAGCTAATTTATTCATTGATCAAAAAACTAGAACCTAAGAGCTCCAACGATGAATGCGCTATGAAGCCATGATTGTGTGCATATGAGAACTGAGACAAATTCTATAGACCAGAATTAGGGCATTTTGCATAAACGCAATGCATTGTGGAGGTGTCTTTAAAATCTTCTTTGAGACTGACATAGCCATTTACGTATACCTATCATGGTAACTATTAACAGATCCCGTGCGGGTATTACAATTTGTTAAAAGTACCAGTGAAGTAGCACCAAATGCCTGTACATGTATCTGGTAGTCCAGTCCTATATATACATGTATCTGGTAGTCCAGTCCTATATGTATCTGGTAGTCCAGTAACCATAATGTCGGGCATTGATTGAGGCATGATATACAGGATATCAGAACATCTGAATGGAACTGATCTAAATTTAGTCAGACTACTATACTTGCTATGTCAAGAGAGTTTGTTTAATCAATCAATGTTTCCTGTTTTCTACGAATCTTACCTAGCCTATTTGTGAAACAGACCAGGGATAGCACTGGATCCAAAATGTGAGAGGTCCCATGACATTTTTCAGGACCCCGTAGGACTTCAAAAAAGGAAATTGAGGGGTCCTGAAGTTTGGGTATTTAAAAATTTTACTTTTTAACGGGCAGTTTTAATGAATTTATATTGTGAGCAATGGGTGGATATGTAATTTACAGAATTTCTTAAGGTTTCCATTTCCACACATCGTCAAATTTAAGGGGTCCCTTCAATTTTGATCGGGACCCGCAAGTCTTTCCAATTTGAAACCTGACGCGTCACTATAAGATAGTGAGAGGTCTAGGACGCGCAGACGCGTCAGAATGCGACCCCTGAAACAGACACGTTTTCAACATGTTCACATTGAGGGATAATCAGTGACACAAGTACGTGTAGTGCATGCAATTGTATGAATGAACCCAAATCTTTTATTTAAAAATATGTTTATCGTTTATATGTAATTCCTGTAAAGCGCATTTATCGTGTTTTTGGAAATGCGCTTAATAAATCACGTTTTCATTCATTCATTCATTCATTCATTCATTAATAAGAACGTTGACAACATGATCAATAATGTGTATGACCCAAATTGTAAGTAACATGGTCTATGATTTGGCTTACTTATGGTACTTTTTTTTTGTAGTACAGCAGTAGAATAGAAAGATACCTAATTCATAGTACATGACCATAATAATTACCAATATATACTTCCTCTATGGACAGTGACGCAACTGTACTAACGCAATACACAGTAAAAAAAAAAGTGAACAACATGTTTAAAAAATTGAACAACTGCTGTTTGACGGGTGAGCTGAGCAACTTGTTGCTCAAAATATTAAACATCTGGGGTTGTTTAAAGTTTTAAACACCTAGTTGTTTAACTTTTTAAACAACATGTTTAAAATCAGATTTTACACATTGGTGTTGTTTAAAAATTGTTGTTCAATTTTCAAGGGTTGTTTAAAGAAAGTTGTTCAATCCTCATGGGTTGTTCAAAGAAAGTTGTTCAATCATCTTGGGTTGTTCAAAGAAAGTTGTTCAATCATCTTGGGTTGTTCAAAGAAAGTTGTTCAATCATCTTGGGTTGTTCAAAGAAAGTTGTTCAATCCTCATGGATGAAATTGGCCTGTTTAAATAACCAGGGTTGTTTAATGGTGGTTGTTTAAAACTGCAGGGTTGTTTAAATGATGGTTGTTAAAAAAACAGGGTTGTTTACTGGTAGTTGTTTAAAATTCCAGCACGATTTGAAGACTTGAATTTCTTGTGTTGAAGTACACAGACAGAACGGCAGAACTGTCGAATTCGGATGCCTTCTGTCTGTGGAGCAAAATCGCGAAATTAAAATGATATTTTTGCAAAAAATATCCATCTTCGCCGCCTATCATCAAACTATATCGGTTCTTTGGTCATCATATTTCATTATTTTCTTGATTGTATTTCCCCATCTTGTCAGCAAAATCTTTAAAATTATGATTTAAAATCGAAATTTGTTTACCGAACGAAATACGGCGGCCATTAATTTGCAGCATATCGCGAACGAATCATTGTGACACGTGACTTGTGACGTCACAAGTAAACAACGTTGTTCAAGATCACTTTGTATTGATGTGAACGGCGTTCTTTATACTGTAAACAACACCTGTTTAAAAAAATGTTGTCTTCTTTAAACAACGATGTATAACTTTTACACATCTGTTGTTTGAAAAAGTGTACAACCGAAATTGAACAGCGATATTTTGTACATCGTTTTCTCTGTGTAGTATTTCCTGTCTTTCTACGCGTGTGTATACCGTGTTATACACTCTCAGAACAAAGGTTAAAATCTTTAACCATGTTGGTTAAAATTTTAACCAACGGGAGGTTACCAGGTGAACCACACAATTGGTTGGTTAAAACCGTAACCAACAGCTGTTGGTTAAACTTTAACCTGTGGTTGGTTACAATTTTTAATCATTTGTTGGTTAATATGTTTTAACCAACAGTAGTTGGTTAAAAAATGTTGGTTAAACTTAATTTTTTTTTTGCTAAACTTTAACCCAGACAACATTACAATATTGATGTTTCATTGGCCCGAATATTGGCTTTAAATTGGAAACCATCAATTAGCTCCAAAAGATCCGATCAAACAACCATTCAAAACGTAGAGTCACGTGGAGGAACTTTGTTAAAATTTGCCTTAATATGGGTTATATCCTTGCTATTTAACCGTTGATCATATTACATTCGATGTTAAAAAATTGAAATGTCACTATAATGGCGAACATTTTGAGTGCACCTAATGGTAATAGTACTAAGAGACTCTCAAGGGCTCCCGAGACCATATTCGTAATGCACGAAGCACGATTGATTTCCAACGGAGTATAAAGCTAGGCAGCATGAAATTCAAATTAGTCACACTTATTTATTTAAAGTCATACATAATCGTATATTAAGTTATATACGGGTCAATGATATAACACCAGGTCATACAAGACGCCCAGAAGACTTTCAAATCCCAAAGAAGTGTACTCTTTAAAGCTTTATAGCAATATATAAGTTATAACGCAGCTTCCTAGAGCCTGCTAATTGTCAACAAATTGTAGGTCAGCAAACGTTTCACAAAAAGGGTAATTATTTTTCAAAGGATATGTGGTCATTGCATTAGGAAAGAGTGGGGTGCAAATGCGTGCGCCCCTCCCCAACTTTTTGAATGCTCCCGGGACTTTAATAAACATAATTGTTCTTTCTTCCTGGCATGTCTGGTATATTGTTCCATTTTATGGTGTTTAAAATAGCATTTTGTCATTGTTGTTTTTTGCAGCTTAAACCATGGATTCCCGACGAACCACAAGAAGATGATTTCATGAGCGTCCGCAGAAAGATCCTAGACAACAGAAGAGCAATCCTCAAAGATGCCTGCCGGAAATATCACAACGAACCGCCTCGCGACGTCTCGGCTCATATGGACAAAAATACCATGATAGTGGACGATGAGCATAAAATGCTATACTGTTTTGTACCCAAGGTAGCTAGCACAAACTGGAAAAGGGTTTTCTTAGTTCTCAGGGGAATTTTTACATCAACAAATGACGTGTCTCAGTATACGGCCAATAGGTCGCTACGAAAGCTCAAGACTTTCAGGAGTTACCAAAGAGCGGACAGAAATCGAATTTTAGATACCTACACCAAGTTTCTCTTTGTGCGTCACCCGTATTCGCGCATATTATCGGCTTTTAAAAACAAACTCTCACCGGAGTCCTCATTTGAGAGGGCGGAATACTGGCGCAATACTATAGGGATGCAAATAATGTGGCGCTATAGGCATTTACAAAACAGAACTACAGCCGCATGGCGGAATATGAGTCGCGGGTATGATCTACGCTTTGAGGAGTTTGTGAGGTACATCAGCGATCCAGATCGGCCTCAACAACAGAACAAACATTGGAAAGAGATCTACAAACGTTGTTTCCCGTGTGATATCGACTATGACATCATAGGCAAGTTCGAAACGTTAAACGACGATGCAAAGTACATACTGAAATTAGCCAAAGTGGACCATCTAGTCCAATTCCCAAAGCCAGATGCAAGCAGTCCGACCAACAGTTCTAAGATTTCCACTCTGGAATCGTATTATGAAGATGTGCCAAGAACAAATATACAAAATATGCTACGCAGGTACAGTCTAGATTTTGCTCTGTTTGGTTATTCGCCTCATACCCAGAGTGCCGATCCATTCTACTCCAATTCGTCTGTGGATGCGGATTATTTGAATTGGTCCGAAGGGTTGAGATTATTTGATTAATGTGATGACTTATGTATCTGCCTTAAGCTGCCTTATATGCCATCCAGACAATTAAACTCGCACTAACGTCTTCATATATAAACAAAATAGCACAGTACAATGTAGTAAGTATATGCACAGAGACAGTCGCTTCAAGTTCATTTATGTCAATGGAATAATTTATATGGAACATTCTGTTTCAACAAGAAACGGTGGATAGTATCAATGGCGATTGCGTTGATTCAATATGTTTAAAGCAGGGGACACTCCAAGTAAAAAGGATCTACAATCTGTCGCCAGGGATAGCACTGGATCAAAAATGTGAGAGGTCCCATGACAATTTTCAGGACCCCGTAGGACTTCAAAAAACAAATTTAAGGGGTCCCCCAAGAAATTGAGGGGTCCTGAAGTTTGGGTATTTGAAAAATTTGCTTTTTTTACGGGGAGTTTTAATGAATTTAGATTGTGAGCAAAGGATGGATACGTAATTTACAGAATTTCTTAAGGTTTCCATTTCCATACATCGTCAAATTTAAGGGGTCCCTTCAATTTTGTTTGGGACCCGCAAGTCTTTCCAATTTGAAACCTGACGCGTCACTATTAGAAAGTGAGAGGTCTAGGACGCGCAGACGCGTCAGAATGCGACCCCTGTCTGTCGCCATACTAAACCAAAAAAGGTTCAGCAATCTGTCTCCATTATTAAAGAACCTTAATGTGTACATGGTTCTAAGAAAACATGATTAAACATTGTGTCCCGCAAAGTATTTATACACACGTTTTCAGAAGGGGTGAGCTGACTGGTTAGTTCTCATTCTTATACCTTCAAAACGTGGATGATACTTTCTCTTCAATTTCTTTTGCCGTTGCATATAGGTGTTCCGGAGTTAACAGTTCAGACAGTCACAATATACGCAGACACACTATCTCTATAGGTGATCATAAACGATACAATACATTTATAGGGACAATATGATTCATTCGTAAATATTTCAATTGCAAAGATGAGATGAATTTTTCTTTCCATATTATGTTCTGGTGTGAAGGCCAACTCAAATTCGCCAGTTGATGATGTATATAGATGATCACGTAATTAGCAATGGTTGAGGTTCACTAACTTCACTTACTCCCGGAGAAATTGTGGAACACTTGAGCTAAATTGGGTTAAAGACTCCATTCCACTCGGAGTACGAAATTGATGTCAGTGCGCTTTTCCAGTGACAGACGCAGAATGTATCAATTGATATTTGATAGTGCAAGTACGAAAATAGAGTGCAGTTTTTGTAGAACGCGCTCTGACGTCATTTTTCGGACTTCGGTGAACGATGAGGTGTGTTGTCATATTTCATATGAATAATATAGTCAGGGTGTCTGTTCTCGCTATCGGGTTTACATTATCTTGAAAGTGACATACCGGTCATTAATGTTTAGGTGTAAATAAGTTGTAACGGATATACGTTGTAAATTATATATGTCAACGGTCGAATAGACTACACGTCAACGAATGGTTTGAGACATAAATAAACAACTTGTTTCCTTGTTTCTGCAATATGGCCTTTGCCACATCAAAATGATCAACAAAGGTTATAATCGTCCAAGGCTGGCATCTAATCCTTAATAAATGTATTTCAATCGCATTCATTCAATGTATGTTCACTGTTAACATAAGTAAGTCATTTCTCTCCCTAATCAGTCCTATATATAAGACATCATTTTGACTGATTTAAGTCAACCGATGTCTTAGGACTAGGTGGATAAAGACTAACTTATTTTGACAATGTTCTGTCAACATAATGTCAACTTCAATTGTGATAAAATGTTCATGGTACACATTAATTACTCATTTCCCCCCTAATCAGTCCTATATAAAAGACATCATTTTGACTGATTTAAGTCAACACGATGTCTTATCATGCTTATAGGACTAAGTAGGCGGATAACGACCGACTTATTTTTATAATATTCTGTCAACATATATCAACTTCAATTGTGATAAAATGTTCACGGTAAACATAAGTTTGTTATCTTCCCCCTAATCAGTCCTAAAAGTCATAATTTTGACGGATTTAAGTCAACAACACAATGTCTTATTGAACTAGGTAGGTAGAAACGACCAACTTATTTTACAATGTTTTGTCAACATCTGTTAACTTCCATGACTTCAATTGTGATTGAAAGGCGCTATATACCACCAATCATCAATCTTCTTGAAGTTTTTTCAAAGAACATGAAAGTCAAAGAGAAATTACATTGTGTGAATTGAAAATCCAATAGCCAGTATAGCTTGTTAACATGTATTAATTTAAGTAGCAACATAATTTGATGGTGTGAAGTCAACAGTATGGTCTATCCATAATAAAGAAAAATAATTAAAACAAAATTACAAAATGTTGTGTGTGGCAAATTGACAAGTGGCCCATGTGAGCATAAACATGGAAACTATGAACAAAATGGTTCTGTACCAAAAAATTATATAACATGTATCTGTTAATATCCATTATTTATAAACCATTACATACATGAACATGTGTTATGATGAACAGAATAGTTCTGTGTGGAAGCTGTATGATTTTCGGTATATAGCGGTTTATGATGAACACGATGGTTCTGTGTGGAAGCTGTATGATTTTCTGTTAATAACAAACCGTTATAAACCGAAAAACTGATAATATACAGAGAATCCAATCCGCATCTTATGTTCAGTGCCTTATAATCAACGAAAACTTACTTTTTGGAAATTGCAATGTTTATACCGTCATGATTAACGGTTACAGTTTCTGTGCACATTCTTTGTGTTATTTTGTAGGCATAGATCATGTAGATAATTTATTTTTTGATTCAAAATATTTCATGTCTATTTTATGGCAATGACCATTTGTTTATCGCTGTCTTCAAATGAACGATTACAATTCACAATGGTCAAATAACACAAGGGTGGGGATAATTGTTACATCAATAACAATTGGGTTCAGTTTATTTTGATCGTTGGTTTGAGTGGAATATGGGTTTTTTTATACGCAATACGAAAATCTTGATCATAACATATTTAATAGCACATACACAGCCAGTCCAGAATTCCACAAATTTCACTTAAGTACAGCTTCAGAGTGCTATAAATTTGACATCGTAAATAACCTGATTAATTACAGCTCTGTAATTATTACCCAACTTGGTGTGTGTGTTGAGTAGATGATTATATATCTTTATCAGTGTTGCTTAGAGGTGTCCTACTGTGAAAGTGGTGTGTATATTGTATTGAAGTATCCAATTTGCAGGGGTGTCGATGAGTGCTATTAATTCCTTATAGCACTCGGTAGCTGCGCTGCCTCATGCTATAAGTCATACTAAAATGAAAGCCCATCATCATCAGAATGTCACGATTATTTTTGAGAATTCTCATGTAATATGCAACCTTTATGCTGTAGCTATATAGTAATAGGAATTGTATAAATACATTTGCCATTGCCAGTATTCACAACAAAATTATATATCAAATTGCTCAGAGGTCTCTGTTTTCAGGTACATTTCATATTACAAAGATCTTATTTTATATTAGCTATCAGAAAGATGACACACCTGCTTCATGATATGTATGCCAATTTGGTAACACGGTTCATGCAATGAATTGGATGGACGTCATGCACCGATTCAATTGAATGTAGAATAGGCTGGGTGCGATTCCCCTTTGAAGTCCGTTGCGCATGGCTACCTGGATAACTTTTATTATAACAAATCGCGCTTCAAGTCATCGCTGTAACTTTTAACCCATTATAGGTTTGTCGAAATTCGACTAACAGTGTACACTATATACATGGAGTCATTTTGAACACATCGTACCATTGTTACCCCTTATCATTTAGTACCTACATATAAATGTAGGCCAGTGTAATAAGTATATCATGCAAGCTTATTAACATTAAGTGAATTCAGAACATAAAATATAAGGTCTGGACAAAATGCAAATGTCCTAACAATCAGCAACAATGTCCCTTCAAGATTGGAACGGCTTTTTTTCTTCAGAAAAAAACCTCGCTCCAAATTTAACATTTCCCTGACAAAAGGAATTTTCTGTATGGCCCACTTTTGACCTATTTATCGTTATTAAAAGATAACAAGTAATAGGTCATAATAAACTTAGTTTCATTCAGTGGTTTGATATGTTATGTTAATTGATAGCCTTCATGTTATGTATATTGTTGTTCAAATCTTGTGAATCTTTAACGAATGAATGGGACCTGAAGATATTAAAGGGTATTGAAGACAGAGTGGGGCCATAATTAGCCCAAACACTATATGAAAATACCTGGTGAGTGAATTCTGAACACCCAGAGATTGAGATAACTCACTCTTTTGGAGTGACTTTGTACTTCCTCAATCCACTCCTTAAAGATTGACCTTTCACTCTCTAAGTCTTATATCAATGAATTTCTAGTACAGGGATACTTATTGTGTTTCGGACCAAGATAAAGACCGTGTAGTATTTAGCCCTGTCATGAAATAACTCAACACCAAGTCTTCAATAAATATTCACTCTTTTAGTATCGATCTGAACAATATGCACATATTATCCATGTGCACGTGGGTTCGAGTTTAATTCTATAAAAACACTATACACTGTTAGTGTTAGAATAAAACTACGGTGAAAAGCTGGCAGCAAGGATGCCAACTTTTTACCGTCAAATTTATAGTATACTGTAAAAAATAATTCAACAAAAACAATTGAAAATATACATATTTGGGGGTTAATACGGTGCCCCGTTAATACTGAGCTTGGGAATGTGCAGAGAATAAAAAAGCACTGGCGACCGCCCCAACTTATAAGTTATAGTAAGCCTGTCCACGAATGTAGACCTTCTTTTTTACGTTGCGCACTGTAAAACTTACAGTTTGTTGTAAATATATACAGTAAAAAGTTGTCTGTAAAAACGAGTAACTTGCCTAAAACTATTTATAGACTTTGCAACTATTTGTGTTAAATGCTATGCACTTTCTGAGATGTTTAACAAATTGTGCCCTTTTTGTGTGGCCGAATTCATGAATTATTTTTATAATAAATAGACTACACAATGTAAACATGTACAAATTCTCTCAAATATAAAAAGAAAGACAACTATATTTAATCATGTTTACAAACTGTAGTAAAAGTTTAAAAATATCACCATGTGAATGTATTGTTTTTTATTCATATTGTGATTTGTAATTATTTACAAAAGTAGGTATAACGGAAGTTTGTATGATTTACGCCCCCCCCCCCCCCCTCCCTTTAGCGTTGACAATATTCAGCAATGTTGATATCCGAAGAAATTTAAACCCCATATTTGATTTCTCATTATTCCTGCAACGTTTAGAACTGAGAAATATTTGTTTTAGACATTTTTATGACACACAATTTATATTGAGAATATCAGGCATGATGTAAAAAGGTTGGGTCACTCATCTTGTACGCTTTTCACGCGGCAGGCTTCTGCAGGCGACATTCCAAAATGTCACGAAATGTTTCAAAAATGTCAACATTATTGAATTTCATTACCATATTTGGAATCACCACGAGAAATGCATTAAAATAAGTACAAACATGTCTAATATTTGTTCAGCAATCCTTGAGATAGACTCTTGAAAGTTCGGAAAGGTTTCTGAAAAATCTGTTTTGTGTTTTGGTCAAACCAATAGCCGCGTGGAAAGTGTTATAAGTGTCATTTATAGCTATTACACAACTTTGAACATTTTTTTCTTCTCCATTATGAAGTGATTTCATATTCTTTAATTATAATTATTACATAATTGTGACCAGTATTTTCCCATTATATGGGACCGGACTTCACCATCAGCAGTATATGTATCGTTACGCGTATGCACTGTATGAATGAATATAATAATGTCGTGTATTTTCGTATTAAAAACCCCAGTACTGATGGAAATAAAGAATCGTTGTCAATGCTTCATTTTTGCTTTTAACACGCAGTTTTGGTTTCTGCATAACTGTTAATCCGATTGTGTAAAAAAGACGTTACACAATCACACTGTTAAACATATGAACCGGTTGTTTAAAAAAAGTACACATCTTGTGTAAAATGTTGCACAACCTTGTGAAAGTTTACAAGAAGTTGTGTGAACATTTACCAATTTTTTAATTGTGTAATTTTTTAAACAATAGTTGCTAGGTTCATATATTAAACAGTGCTGTGTAATTTTCTTACACAACCGATTTAGCTAAATTTACAGTACAGTGTAGCATGAGTGTAGGTAGCCGGGTTGTATCCAAATTTCCCATAATGCAAAGAGCGTGTCATTTACAATGGACCCAATTTGATAAAATACTCTCTGCATTGTCATGTGGGATTGTGGGATGTAAATTTCGGTGCATCACGGCATCCGGTGCTAAACCCCGAGACTGCGTATTCATGAATGGTTTGTTATATTGCATGCATAATTAGGCCTATAAATTAAGGCCAACAAAATTAAATATTAAATACTTTGTCTCAGCGCCTTTTGGCTAAAAAGCTATAGGCCTATGTGCTATGCGATTTGGTTTTTTTGGTTTTTTTACCAAAATAAGCTATGTCCTATGAGATTTTTTATAGAAATCAAAATCAAAATATAGTCAATAGTTATACTTTTGGTTTTTTAAAAGTAATCAGATATGATCAATGCACATTGTATTCTTGTGTTCTCCTTATCTCTTAACTTCACAAAGTTAGTTGAATGTGTGTTCTCAGTCACAAGGTTGCCGAGAATCACCGAAACTTACTAGTGTTTTTTTTTTAAATCGAAAAATAGAAATGATAAAAAATGGCTGCCGCGCATAGCGCTACCCGCGAAATCCAATTTTAAAAGAAAAGTATTACGTTTTGTTGGCCTATATACTGAAATTTGGGGGAGGGGGAGAGTGACTTACTTATCGCACTCGGGGTTTCGGTTTCAAAACGGAAGAAAGAATTCGCCAGTGAAGCCCTAATCCGTCAGCTTATCGAGTCCTGAACCATGATCGAAATGATACCTACATGAGGGATACGGTATGTAAATCTCTTCGTGGATGAATAATTGTTCATAATTCTCTTCCGTTTCTGAATGGATTCACTTTACTTACTTTCTTTTTGTGCGGTCTTTATGGCAAAATGCTGCATTCGATTTTTCCACCGCTGCATTTAATATAATTTGTGTTTTGTTTTATTCGTACAGGGTCTCCTATAATGATTTAGGCCTATTCCCATGCGTACACCATAAAAAAAGAATGGTAACTCATAACCCAAGATCCTATACTAAATTATTTAATTTATTCTGATCAAAAGTATGATTTTTTAAGACCGTTTTTTGTGTAAAATACAATTTATTTCGAAAGCAACAGCATCTGAATTGAGTACATTGTGTACATTTGTAAATATGGCATTACTAAGTGTTGCCAGTCACATGATAATGTTTACAACATTACGAAATATTTATAACTATTTGTATAGTTTATTTATGAATTTTTTTTAATTATTTTGAAATGTGGGTAAAAAATAATTACTGTTTCAGTTCATATGCAGGTGACTTCGTAATAAAAAATTATTCATGTATGCATGATGGCTATAATAACACATAGGTTTTGGATGGATCTCAATAGCTTAAATGTACAGGTTTACCATTTTTTCTTACCAGATCACCTGCATGTGAACTAAAAGAGTAATTTTTTCTGACTTGAATTTTCGAATATATATATTTTTTTAATGAAGTTCTATTTTCATAACATGTAACAGGCAACACATATCATGCCATATTAAATGATAATTTACTGAATTTAGGTAATTTTCAAATGTCAAAGCATTCCAAAATGTATGTTTCTGTTTGGTTAGAATCAATGAAAATATTTAGAGGTTACATGCGGGGTTACGTGAACATGGTATAATTATGAGGTCACATGAGGGGTCATGTATGGGGTCAATCGAGTTCATTTGGGTGACAATATAAATGTTAAATCTGATAATTTACTGAATTTAGGTATTTTTCATAATTTATGTTAAATCATTTGAAAATGTATTGTTTGTAGAATAAATGAAATTTTCCGGGTTAATTTCGGGAAACTAAGTTAGAGGTTACATGGACATGGATTGGGGTCACATGAGGGGTTGCGTAGGGATCAATTGATCATGTCATTTAGGTGACGAATTTGTAAATTTGTAAAAATAAAAAAATAAAAAGTTTGATTTTTTTTTTTTTTTTTAAAAAGCGCGACTGAATCATTTCGATTTTCGGGATTCGACTGCTTAAAAAAAAAATCTTCGCCCAACGTGGGGCTCGAACCCACGACCCCAGGATTAAGAGTCCTGTGCTCTACCGACTGAGCTAGCCGGGCTTGATATCAGTATAAGTGACTGCACAAATATATACTTGCATTTTTATCGAATAATGGTCATGAAATTGCCTAAGAAGAAGATATAGGGTAAGACGTCATATATATAGTATTATTAAACTTCATACGATAATGGTTTCATATTAAACTAAATTATATATGTAATACAAATATATTTTAGCTCCTTGTGAAATACCACTATACTCACCTGCTCCACAAACCATAACAAAGTCGCCCGGCGATAGTAT
>CM069451.1:22902859-22987356 GCA_035610835.1 Ophiura sarsii | reverse complement strand
ATTACAGATTTTCACTGTAACGAAACCCTGACTAATTCGTGGTCATCCTAAATGGCAAGAAAATATTCGAAAGCTCACTGACCGATCCGATTACTTGGTAAATTATTCATTGGCGAACCAAACATAAACAAATCAAAGAATTTGCAACTCAATCACAAAATACACATGGTACTAGCTCGTACTTTTGTATAGCACACATCATACATAAATGCAATATCCATGTTCAGTCTGATCATCGCGGATTTAAAGTAACACTATCAATGTGTATATAGGCCTATATTGCACTAGCCATTTCTCTATTTTTATATTTCGAGTTACATAACCAAAGAAACATGCTTTTTAAATTTCACTGTATTTGGTTTAGCTCCTTCACATTGAGCTCTTCAATATACATGGGTCATTCAATAAGTTCTACCTCCTACCTCATAACTTTGTTATTATATAAGCCAGTCTTATGAAATATTACACAATTGCATCACAAATTCATAGTAAATTGATATGAGTAATGGTTGCATTTTCTGGGGATGCAGTGAAAACCAAACTCCCATTTAGTGTGACGGAAACGAATGAAAAACAGCCACATATCGCAAGTGTTATTCATTTGGCCAATTCTAGAGAGAAAAAACGTACCTGTAGCTGTCGGTCAATTATAAACCGTTCTAAATATGTTGGGTGGGGGGGGGGGGGGCTGAACTTCGAAATCGATTACTTAATGTTCCTATGTTGTTGTTTTTTGCCGGAACTTACTACCATTACACAAAACGAGGAGTGATTTATAAGTGTTGTGCGCCCTTATATAAGATATTGCGCATTTTAATGAATTTTGCATCCACACTGCTTTACTTTGATTAATCATATCTATAGAAGAACTGAACAGGATATGCGAAGCTAGATAATAGTTCCTATCGAAAGGATAACCTTAAATCTTACTCCCACCGGGAGTATGAATTTCAAATGGGGTTACCTGGATGGGTGACTCCATTTGAAATCTACTCTAATGCGATGCTTTATAAAATGAAAACTTGAAACTACATTCTATACTTTTGACAATATACATGCTGATCTGACGAGGTTTTTCTGTTACATCTTTTAAACAGATACTACTAGTACTACACGTAAGGATTCTTACACTTGCCCAAATACAGAGGAAGACACGTATTACCATTGCAACGTGTTGTAAATCTGGTTACTATCAAACTAACAGTGGATAAGTCTCCATCAATTACGAGAATAAACGATAACCAAGATAAACGTCAGTAGGCCTATGCTGTGACTTATCATTGTTATCGGTTTTTTCTGCATACAAAATAATTTAGTGCAAATTATGTTTGACTTGAGCAAAGCGACGGGTTTTCCTTTCCCCTTTAATAGGGACGCACCATTAGATTTTCAGGTGTAGTGGGGTAGGAAGTTTTAAAAAAAATCCCCCTCTATCCAGGCCAACAAAAAACAAATCTCCCCCTGATGAGTAAAAAAAAAATCTACCCCACCCAACTCAATATGAATGAATACATTTTTAAACAAAATCGCCGCCTTCGAAGGCGGCGGCGGCGGCGGCAAAAAAAAATCCCCCTGAACCTAACTTCCTACCTCCCCCAGAAGATCTAATGGTGCGTCCCTTATCATGTTTATCATGACCAGTGGCGGCGGAGGCATCATTTTTATGAGGGGGGGGGGGGGGGGGGGGGGGGTGCGTGCATAATTATTTAATACGCGTGTAATGAGGAGACTTAGCAACTTTTAGGGGGTGGGATGAAATTCCCCCCTCCCCCGCTTATATGTTTACTTTATCACATTTCTTTCTGTCCATACTTAATGTTGTTGGTCCGGTTTATTCGGATTCCGTGCCTCCCTAATCATTGATAATAGCCCAAACTGTGACCCTCTGAACCTTCGTAGCACAGTAGCAGAGCCTCTACTACCCTAGTCGTCGGTCGCAGCTCGCTACACTCGCAGCACGGAACTCCTTTTGATAGCATCTCACTACACTCGCGGAACGGAACTATACCCGTCATTAAATCGGTTTCCCGGACGCAAAGTTTTCGTCGCGACAACTTTTGGGGTTCGAATTTTATGACCTTTTCCCAAACGATCAATCCTAATTCTGGAAGCCACTACTACAGGTCATTCCCGTCTACATAGACTCCATATTTAATTAAATTGTTGACATTTTAGAAACATTCTTTTGAAGTTTCTTGACGCACACGAGGGACATCTTCACCCGCGATTTTTTGTTTATAATTCCGTGACAATAATTTTTAAAATGCTTTGTAAAACTGTTGTCAGAACTATAGCTTCGTGGTCAGAATGACCAATGCCGAGATAGCCATAGGATGCAATCATAGCAATGAACCATACTATGCCAGGAATTATACATTATGTTGCTGAGTGCCTTGGGTGATATAGATGGCTACACATGTAGTTGCATGAATATAAAACAACAACATTGTTAGTGTTGGAAATGACCAAATGAGATAGCCATAAGGATGCGATGAGGCGACGAGAAAGAAAAAACCTGTTTTACGGGCGGACGGACCTGTCAAGTAGGGTCGATCGGTCCGAGTTTTTTCAGTGCGCTTGCGCTTGCGTACTGTATGAAACCATTTGTTCATAATCATGATAATGAAACAAACCTGTATACATGTTCATTACGCTCGTTGCAGAGATCAACTTCGCAAGGTCACATAATGGATCAGTGCCTGCATTTGGAACTCTGTAAAAAGAATAGTGTGAGATCAGGCCAGCAAAATGTTGAGTAAGCGTTGTTTCAGTTGGTTCCCGATGCCACAATACTAGTCTAGACATACACTCTGTCAGCCAAGCACAGCAGTTTTACACATGCATGCGCTCATAAGAGACTGAAAATCGGCAAAATAGTCGTGTTTTTTAAAGATTACTGTGACGGGAGGCCGTTCCCTTGGAAACCTAGCCCCGTTCCCAAGCCCGACTGGCGCCCTCTATTGAAATGTATTTGTCACCCAGTGAAAAACGGACTCCCGTCACTTGAAGCGACGCCATGTAAACATTAGCTGTGTTCAGACATGGACATTTTCCTCCTACTGCCGCAGGAAAAATTCATATTCGGGTCGTAAAGTTACGCCTACCCGCGTCCAGACATGCTTTTTACTCCGACCATGCGCCGACTAAACAGTTTGCGTTCCTTCGATCTTCGCGGGGGGCTCGGAGTAGCTCAGAGTATCTTCCGGAAATAAGAGCGCCCGCATATGTTGACCCAGGAAATTTGAGACTACTTGGTTGACCTAACACGCCAATTTCCGCGCGAGATATGATCATGGATCCAATTTTACATGAGATTTACGGATTTTGCAAAGCACATGCGCTGAATATTCATTACCATACCACCTCATTATGCATTATTCATTACTAAATGCACATGTTCGTATTAAGTGTATCTTACGATATGTACAGTAACTGTACATGGGACTGTACATGACTCGGGATCAGAATAAATCATTACCTCACCAGACTTAAAAATAACAACAATAACACTGTCAGTGACGAAATCGGATGACGCATTTTGTTTGTGTGTAAAAACTGCGCTATACAACAACAATAAATAAGAAATAGGCCTTCAAGTCAGAAATTATAAATTTTAGAATGGCGTTTCTGAACAGGTTGTGGAATTTTTGAAGGAATAATTGACCAATCTTCACTACTTCTATCATAGCTTATCATATCGTATGTATATGTAAGCGACTTGCAATAGGTTTGGTCCGCGAATGACGAGTGTGTGTGGAAACATGGCACAATACTAATCATCGAAGGTCATCGCTCCTCCGACCTATTCGTGGGAACCGTTCCACACAGGCACGCTACTCCGACTGTTCAGACATCCTCGGACCCCTGCAGTGCGTTACTCCTGCCTTTTTTCAGGAGTATATCGGTCGGAGGAGCTTCCTCCGAGCAGCGTTCAGACAGGCACTACTCCGACCTGTAATCCGACACTCCTCCGACTAGAGCCTACTCCGGGCTTCCTCCGACCTCTTCCTCCGACTGTCTGAACAAGCCTATTGACGACAGTGCGTCACCAAATAGCACGCCTCAAGGGTTTAGTGCAACAAAGGGCTATTTGGTATCAAAATGATCCGCACAAGATCAGGAACTTAATTATGAGAAAATAGTAAATTCACCTATCAAAAAGGTTTGAATAGGATTTCTTTTACCACCAAGAGTATGATGCCTGAAGGATAAATAGTTTGGCCCATTCTTCAATTGCTTGCTTTAAAATTTGTAAGCAAGGGCGATGCATTATTCTAGTGACGTCCCAACACTACATGTAGAGCCGGGTCTTTGCTACCAAGGTTTTGCAAGGGGCACAGCTTTGGGCTATCGATGAGGCACGAGTATATACAACCATGGAAGTAAAAGATGACACAACACATTTCCTATATAAATACATGGTCTCTGAAATGGTCACATATACAAATGCTCATTTCAGATTCATATATGCAAATCACGCTTTAACCTTCTTCTCCAGACATGCTAAATGGCTCGTCCACAGTATGTCATCTGGAAAAGTGGATCATCACACCATTAGTTATCGTCCAGTTAATCGTTAATTAAAGTGTCGGGGAAAAACAAGATTTCGCTTAAGAATAAACAGCAGACAATCTGACGTATTAACACTTTCCACGCGGTTATAAGTTTTACAATATACAAAACAGAATATCCAGAAACATTTCCCAAAATGTCAGGGTCTATCTCAAGGATTACTGGACCGATACCTTGCATGTTGGTACTTATTTCAATGCATTTTTCATGGTGATTTCAAATATGGTAATGTAATTCAACAATTTTGACTTTTTTGAAACATTTTGTGCAATTTTAGAATGTCGTCTGCAGCTGCCTGCCGCGTGGAAAGTGTTAAGAGAATATCATCCTGGGAGTTTAACCCCCGATGGATCATGGATGCGGCCTCTTTGTTTCCTTAAGACTTACTGTACATGGTTAACATAATTGCAAGTCGAAATGGAGCATCCAACCATGATACGGAGTAATATCGATCAGTGCGATAAAATCTGATTGGTTCAGTAGGAAATACAGCTTTCATTGCAACCAATCAAAATACTTGTTCTTACTTTAAGTGCTTAAAGTGCCCACCCGACAAGGTTAACAAAACTGTAGATCCAAAGATAGAATATCTTTTGGTATAGGTTACTTTCATGGTAAAACTAACTATCTTCCTCTGGGCGTGGGGCGATATGTGTGTTAACATTTTCCACGCGGCATGCGTCTGCAGACGTCATTCAAAAACTTCACAAAATGTTTAAAAAATGTCAACATTGTTGGAATTCATTACCATATTTGGATTCACATTGAGAAATGCATTGAAATAAGTTCAAACATGCCTAGTGTTGGTTCTGTAAATTCTAGAGATAGACCTTTAAAGTTGAGAAAGGTTTCAGAAAAATCCGTTTTGTATATTATGGTAAAACCAATAGCCACACGGAAAGTGTTAACACTTTCCACGCGGGTATTAGTTTTACCATATACAAAACAGATTGTTCAGAAACCTTTCCCAACTTTCACGTTCTACCTTAAAAATTACTGAACCAATACTAGGCATGTTTGTACTTATTTCAATGCATTTCTCATGGTGATTCCAGATATGGTAATGAAATACAGTAATTTTGAAATTTTTGAAACATTTTGTGAAATTTTGAAATGTCGTCCGCAGCCGCCTGCCGCATGGAAAGTGTTAATTAGGTTTTTGCTATTGGTTAAATCGTCTTTGGTGCTCCCTCCCCCGGCACTTCAGTACGGATTGGTACATTGTTATTCTGTACGCGATGCAATCTGACAGAGTATCTCAAAGGTTCAGAGCCGTATACCTCGCCGTGATAGTGTATAGCATACCTACAATAAAGATGGATCCCTCGAGCGAATGCCCGGAAGTTTGTAATTAGCGTGTAATTATCATCTCACAGTATATTCAATGGCAATTGCTATTGGATGATTGCATATTCATTAGCGTGGATCTAGAATGCAGTATCTTTACCGTCTTTAATATTATGAATGACTCGTGCGTGAGCCTGCTGCATATAAAGTGGATATGTGTCGGTGACTACCGTCTACGAATGCTAAAAAGCGTTATTCATGATTCAGGCAGGAAGTAGTCCATACAGTACTGAGTCCATACGCCGCGTTCAAACTGGCAATACAGCCGTCGCTTGCCATTCGATTTCTAAAGCGTTTATTTTATAACGTAGTGGGCAAAGGGAACGCAACTCACAACTGTCACTCTGATATAGGCTAGCTTGCAACCCGGACGTGTTAGCTATAGTAAACTGTAGCTAACGTAACATGAAGATGACAGTTTGAAACCATGTCATAGGCTCTGTCCTGTGATTGTTGTCATACTGCTTTAATGCCACTTGACGTCCGGAATACTGAGTTCCTTCCGATTTTGTGGTGAACCAGTTGTTTTGTTTTTGACAATGTTAACACGGATTTATAACATTTATAGTGGACTAAGTCTTAAGACAGGTAAGTACGTCTGTACACCGTCTATGGTCTGTAAATGCAGCTTAAATTAAACTTTATACGTGATGTCAGTCACTGTTTTGCTTTCTACATAGGCCCTACTATGCTACTAAAATAAGTACTAAAGCATGGATCGTGTCGACAACACTTTATGGGGGAAGTTCCCTATCATGTAAATATCATAATAGCACATACACAGCCAATCCAGAATTCCAC
Organism: Ophiura sarsii; assembly: GCA_035610835.1. Lineage (NCBI taxonomy): Eukaryota > Metazoa > Echinodermata > Ophiuroidea > Amphilepidida > Ophiuridae > Ophiura > Ophiura sarsii. Next base: position 22,980,636 of record CM069451.1, on the reverse strand, counting down.
AAATTTCACTTATTGTACAGCTTCAGAATGCTGTACATTTGACATCGTAAATAACCTGATTAATTACAGCACTGTAATTATTACCCAACTTGGTGTGTGTGTGTTTTTATAGTAGATGATGGTCTAAGTCTGGGTGAGTGAGAGGTGTCCTACTGTGAAAGTGGTGTGTATCTGGTGTGTAGGGTAGAGCTCTGCCACATAAATATCACTAAAATAGTCACTGTCGATGAGTGCTATTAATTCCTTATAGCACTCGGCAGCTACGCTGCCTCGTGCTATAAGTCATACGAAGTAGTATGGCATTTATGCTATACGGTACAACCAGGCCCGTATTAATCAGGATTTTTTTTTTTTTTGGGGGGGGGGGGGGCGTTTTTTCCGGAAAAGGTACATTTGTACCCACTCCATCTGGACTCAATAACAAGAATAAAATTGGCTGGGTGATATTCTTAGGATAGATGACTGGCAATTTGGTGAAATTACTTGACCATTATTTGGTAGATTTACAACATCAGGTTAGACCTGAGCAGAGGATTTTATTTTGCATAGCAAAAACTACTTGATCAGCTTGCATGTAATATGCATGGCATCATTGCTATACCCATTTCCAAAATTGTGTAGCAAAAAATCAGTGTCACTAATTTGTCACTAGATAAACAAATTAATGTCACTGGAGGACAGGACCCTTGGTAATTTGGACTAATTCAGGCATGAGAATTTCCAGCAAAAACACTGGAACCAGTTTTTTGTGATGTAACACAATTTCTTTTTCCCAGCCCATTTTGAGGTATTTTTTTCCACTTTTACGCGCTTTTAGGCCTACAGCTTTACAGTTTCAATTTACAATATTGCCTATATATTGCCTATAGTAATTAGTATTACTATTAGGCTGAGAAGCCTTGGCGTGTGCAGTCAAATTGTACAACGGTTTGACCAGGACTTACTTTTCAGTATATAACATGAACGCTTTGTCAATCCATAGCTTCGTGGTCCATCTAGATTCGGAAACGTAAACAAGGTAATAATTGGCAGTTTGACAACCTCGTAGGATGAATGACTAAGACAATCTTGGCAATTCAGTTAAATGATTTAACACTATTAAAAACGCAATTATTAAGCAGATTTACAATTTCAGTTTTGGAGCTCTCAGTCTCAGTAACAAAATCAGTGTCACTGGATTAAGGAATGCCTAGTGAACTGATTCTTTTGATAGATTGGATTCGGATTAACTGGTTTCTAAAATAATATAAATGTAGGTGAAACGTTACATGAGAGCGTATTTAAAAAAATGTTGAGTAATTTCTAAACAAGTTGTTTAAAACAACTGTTAGTTAACCGTTGAATCGATCAACGGTTGTTTAAAATATTTTCGCACAATGTTGGTTAAATTTTAAACAATTATTGGTTAAATTTATGAAAATCAAAGTATAAAATTATAACGAGGGTAAAACAAAGTATATTTTTCCAATGGCGTTTAAAATGTAAACAATGTTGGCTAATTCTTTTTAAACAACAAATTTTTAAACCGTGTTTTAACAGTGTATATGTACTATAGCAGCATGGGTTACGACTGAAAAGGTCGAAGTATCCATTTCAAAATATTTGCAATTTTAAAACGGCGCAAAGTTTGCTCGTTTTGTCAAACACACATGGGAAAATCCCTACGGATATTGATTAGTATTGAATTTAGTGAATAGGTAAAAGATTAATAGTTAATGATATCAATCAAAATAAAAGTTCATTGCAGGCTCGTTTCATTGCTAGTATAATGCAGCGTGCATTGACAACACATAGCCATTCTTAAGACGAACATACTGGAGATTTAGTAAATTGTTAAAGACTCAAATCGTTTGCAAACATGACGACTTATCCCTAACTCTAACCCTAACCCTGCGGCAGATACATATTACGTTTACTGAATCACATGGAAATATTTGTTTTAATTTTTTTAATGTTGATGAAATATGAAGAACATGTCACATGTAACCATGGTAACGAAAATAATCCCTTCATTGAAAGCAAAGAACAACATCAATAAAGATTTTAAAGACACCACCACAATGCATTGCGTTTTTGCGAAATGTCCTAATTCTGCATGGTATCCAATTTGTGTCGGTTCCCATTGCACACAATATCATGGCTTCATAGCGAGTTCATCGTTGGAGTTGGAGGGAGCTCTTACTAGGTTCTCGTTTACATCAATGAATATATTAGTTATCACTCAGTGTTCCTTTTTCTTATTTTTAAAACTTAAGGTACAGCCTCCGTAAAACTGCCGTAACTTCTTCAATATTCATTTAAAGGTAGATGACCCGATCACATTCCGATTTTCAACTTGAAGTTTTCTATTTTACATGAAAGGTCATCCTTAAAAAAGTCGTGTTCCAAAGTTTGAGTTGCATAGCTCTAATGGTTCTTATTTTACACGCACAAGATGCTGTGAACTGTACCCATCGAGTAGTACACAAACTAGATCGGTGGTATACCACCATTCGCGGTAATTCGACGTTATTTCATCGATTTCTCCGTAATTATACCGATTTAGGCTGTCAAATTTCAGTATGATGATGAGAAAAATACGAGCTTTCATATGATATGAAAATCTCCGTATGTTTGAAACAATTCTGTGTTACGAAAATGTGATCGGGTCATCTACCTTTAATCTTTATAAACGTATTCAGTTTTTTGCACGAAAGGGTTCAATTAATCCAACCATGATAATGAAATTGACCATTTTGGGAAAAATTATAAAAAACACATTTTTGACCCATTTTAGGTTCTGCAGAGATAACTCAAAATATATTTTGTCAAATTTTGTCATACTAGTTTTATGTTAATCCTGATAACATTCCCTAGGAGCGTTTTTTTTTAATTTTTTAATATCTTATTTATTTTTTGAGTTAGAGACCAAAAAGTGCCAAAAATGTGACAAACGCATCGTATGAAAAAAGCTTTAGTTGGCTGGCGTTCGCGCAATGCATTGTGGGAAGACCTCAAAATCTTCTTTGGAACAACATCTAAACATAATGTGACGTGATGATTCACAACGATTTTGATGCTTATCTTATTCGTGTATTTGAGAAAAGAAAGAGAAAGAGAAAGAGGTTTGCATTACTGTTTAGAATGATCAGATTCGTGCTTTTCAATAGGGATGAGTGTCACTTTTGAAACTGGACCCACGATCATTGAAATGACAATAACTCCGCTCCGCAACATCGTATCTCAACGATCGAGGTGTCAAAATACGCAGAACAAAATTATGTACTTGGTTATTGGCTTCGATTAATGCATACCCTTTCGAGCCGTTACATATTGGATCATTTCTAAGTGTTTCGATACTTTTTGTGAGCAGTTTATATAACCTTGACTACACGAATGGTAAACATAGCACTTGGTGTAAAAGGTTCGTATTTAAATGATATACAGATCATTGTTACGTGTATGTATGTGTACTTCATAGTCTTTTGTGTAATTTATTCCTAAAATATAGAAGTTTTGTCTGTTTAATCCGCCAAATCGTCAAAAATGTCAATTCATTTCATGCACCATTTCAGTAAAGAACTCGAAAACTTTCACCTTGTATCACTTAATGAATACTGACGTATCAGGTTCGAGTCCAGCAGGGTTCGATTCCCAGCAGGTTTTCAAGTTCGTTATCAACGGCGACACTGCTTTTCAATCAATGATGATCACGCTGATAAGATACCCCGTGGAAGACTTGTCAATTATCAACCCTGAGCAGCATTGGGCTATTCCCTTAAAATCCATACACGCCATTTATAGCATTGATAGAAAGACACGCCCTTAACACTTTCCACGTGGTATAGGCAGACGACATTAAAAAATGTCACAAAATGTTTCAAAAACGTCAAAATTATTAAATAACATTACCATATTTGGAATTACTGTGAGAAATGAATTGAAATAAGGTCAAACATTCCTAGTATTGGTTCCGTAATCATTTTGGAAGACTTCGAAAGTTGGGAATAGTTTCTGAAAAATCTGTTTTTGTTTATAATGTGGTAAAACCAATAGCCGCGTGAAAAGTGTTAATCTTCTACACAGGGAGTGTAGATTTCAAATGGAGTCACCTATGCAGGTAACCTTTTGAAATGCACAGTCCTTGTGGGGAAGTTGTCTTCCATATTGGGGGTGTATGGATTTCAAATGGAATAGCCCTACGATACTATGATTAGGCAAAGTTGTTTGGATAAATCCACAAAATGCTAAATATCTGTGGATAATGATCAGCCTCATGTAACGTTTCACTTAAATATTATTTTAGTAAACAGTTAATCCAAATCCAATCTACTAAACAACTGTTAGTTAACCGCCATAACCGGTGAATCGCTCAACAGTTGTTTAAAATATTTTTGCACAATGTTGGTTAAATTTTAAAACAACTATTGGTTAAATTTATGAAAATCACAGTTTATTTAACCAATGTTGTTTAAAATTTAAACAATGTTGGCTTATTTTTTTTTTAAACAACAAGTTTTTAAACAGTGTTTTAACAGTGTACACATAACATGTTGAAATCAAGATGTTGAACAACCTTTTCAGTCGTAACCGTATGCTGCTAAAGTATACATAACATGTTGAATTCAAGATGTTAAATCAGTGACAAACAGTAACTGGTTGTTAAATCAAATTGTCATTTCCAACATCAAATATTCAAGAAACAGTGGTATGGTGGCGAGGAACACGCCAATCGGTCCCACAGGCACTCATACCCCCTCCCACCCCAGAAACACATCGCACACACAAGACACAAAACCAACAATCACACAAGACATGTTCTCCAAAAGAATATCAATTTTTGTATTATATTATAAAATTATAATTTTTTTAAATTGGTTTCAACAATGTTGTTACAGATTACGATTGTTTAAATCTGAATCAGAATTTCTAATCGACCTCTGAGAAAGAGATTTTGTTTTTGCCTTTAATTTGCACGTATATATACCTAAGACGAATATACCTGGTATATCCGCTTCAGGTATATGCAAAGTGTACGTATACACGATTTGGTTGTAAACAACGCGCTATTGCAGCTTTTAAAACAAGCAATGAGGCGATAAAATATATGATAAATATGATTAAATCTCACTGTCAAAGTATCCATGGCAACGCGCAAAAGCAATATATAGAAATTGCAATTTCTTCGCATCATTTAACTACGAATGCTTTGTCTGTCAATGTGAAAAATATGCGGGTCGATGATTCGTCGAGTCCTTGAATATAATATTATTACAAATATCAAATATTAAGTAAGGTAGAAGATCAGAGATATTTGGTCAAATTATGTACACTGCAAAAACTGCAGAACGTGTTCAAATGTAACAGATATAGAACATGTTCTGAACATGTTCTGATGTGTTCTGAACACGTTCAGAACATATCCAGAACACGTTCAGAACATGTTCTAAATCTGTTACATTTTGAACATGTTCTGGAACACCTGGAGAACACACCGTGAACATGTTCTGAACGCGTCATGTGTTCTGCACTTTTTGCAGTGTACACGTCCATGGACCTGCCGAAAAGTGTCTTTTCATTTCCTGTACATCTCGCGCTTTCGAGGTTTTCTTCATTTATTTTCGTGCTACTTAATCTCATTCAAAATACGTGTCTTTTTCTCGATCAGAGTCTTGGAAATGGAATACTCTATTTTGTTGTACATGAGATGTAGCCTATGTCGTAACTCGATCTTTATGATCGCCTTTGACGACGTTCGAACTCATTTTATCAATCTTTTCAACAACAAAAAAATATCGACCATTTGATTCGTAAATAAGAAATGCTTAAAGGCACATTAAGCAGTGTTGAAAATTTTAAATGTTTAAAAATTTACTTCAGAATTCAAGATGAACATTAAAAATGGCCATATACTGTTGTTTCTACTAGCAAAAACACAGCAAAACTTGATTAAAAGAATATCATCGCTATTTATTGAAAAACGCCCTCTATGCAAATATGGTTCGCGTTATGTATCACGCGTACTGCAGGGGGATACTGTCGGACGTAAAATGCTCGTCCCGCGGGACGAGCATTTTTAAAATCGACGTTTTCTTGTACATAGAGGGCTGATTTTTCTTAATCCTTATAGGTGTAAGTTCATACATGTAATACAATTATAAAAAGATACTAATCCCAGTTTTTATCATAATTGAGGGCGCATCCTCCAACACATCTCTTAGTGCCCCTTTAAGTGTTGGTTAGTTAATTACAAATTCATTTTCATGGAGACTGACCACCCAGGCATTAATTTCCCAATAACAGCCAATGATTCATTATGTGTGTGGGGGTGTGTGGGGTGGGGTGGGGTGGTGGGCTTTGATTTCTAGGCTAATTGATATTAAAACTCAGGTGTCCTATTCAAAACAAGAACTATATACATGCGCTGCTCGCGGCAAATGTGTTTAGCTTAGTATTCCCAAGAATATATTGGAAAATTGAATCATGTAATTTTGCATTACAGGCAAATATGTATGTTAAACGGTTTACTGTCGGTAGGATCAGCTGTCGGCACAATATCGATATATCCATTACGGCGCCTGCTGATACAACACACAACTGGGTCTAATTCAATCTAAGAATTCGTGTTGCGGCATTTGAAACCGGCGATGAGGCTATATATGTTGACATACATCTATTGCTATGTTATTATTCCACTGGAGGTAACAGGCAGTGAGATGGCTTACAACATCATCTGTACGCACTTTCTTCGTCACTAACACTTTCCACGCGGCAGGTGTCTCCAGACGACATTCCATAATGTCACAAAATGTTACCAAAAACAAAAATCAAAATTATTGCATATCATTACCATATTCGGAATCTCCATGAGAAATACATTAAAATAAGTACAAACATGCCAAGCATTGGTGCTGTAATCCTTGAGATAGACCTTGAAAGTAGGGAAAGGTTTAGGCTAACAAATCTGTTTGGATGGTTAAAGCCGCGTGAAAAGTGTTAAAGTTTAAAGTAATGTCTTTTGGAGTGTTTGACTTGAGTGCAATTCCAATGAAGTGTTCTATGGATTGTCGTGGCTGATTCAAATGAGCTGTATTATTGGATGATTGTCGATGAGCAGTTGACTTTATGCTGTACATGTATGTCTTATTTCCAGACATAATACAGGGTGTCCCAAAAGTATGGACAATCCTGTTCAGAATTTGATGATCTAGGTCACTGGGTGTCGAACTGTTGGGAAACCCTGTACTTACAAAGTATCATCGTCATCGTCTTCACCAATAGATGAACAAAATGATAATAAAGGTTCAAGCACGGACCAAATTGGTCCAAAGTTGACACACAACTTTGCCATTTTCTACTCTATATACATAAACATTAAGAAACATCATTTATATCAGCGTTGTATTTCCAATTTGCAGCTTATTATTTTCGCTGAATTGAACATAATCTCACCTGCCGAGATATCCCGTTTATAATATGTTGAAAACTCAATAATATTTTAACATAATGATACTCATACTGTGCTCATTAGATTCTCATATTGAAGAAAAGAGATGTTTGTGATGAGTGTCCCTGTGTTAACCCCCAGCACACATGGCACATGCAGCTAGCATTTATTAATAAAGAAACAGTATTCCTTGTTGTCCTTATGATCCGTCCGTATGAGCTGGGCTATAACAGTTCATCTCTAGCCCAAGGCCATCAAGAAATGATGTTTTAAATACCATAACCAGCCATGTGGAAAGCACGATCTAGGTTTAGTCACTTCAAACTGCTTGATTATGTTATTACAGACGTATTTACACAACGCATATCGCAAGCCATGAGGGCCATAACGTATTGCGGCAACGCGTTGCTAGAACAGCCAATAGGAATAGAGTTTTTGGCAACGCTATGCTTTTATGTTTGGCTGGAAGCAACGCGTATATTAAAAAGCTTTCATTTTTGCTGAAAGCAACGCGTTGTTTTGAATTTACAAATGCACCAATCATAGCGGGTCTTACTTGAAGGTACACACCACCATGATAGTCCATAGCAGCACGCATTGAAACGCGTGTTATAAGTCGGGTAGTAAAGTTCGCGTGTTATAAGTCGGCTACTTTTAGCTGCAGTGCGATTGCCTCCTCTCCTAGGCCGCGCTACAACAGATAGCTTGTATTACTATACAGCGGGAATGGCCCGACCAAGCTCTGTTGAATTTTTTTTTGAAAGAGCTTTGCCAATTGGTTAATCAAAAGAACGCGTTGCTTTGAAACTGCAAACGAGTACGAAAACAACGCGTTGCTTTGAAGGAAGCAACGTGTTGCTTTGGAAAGCATCGCGTTGCCAAAAACTCTATTCGTATTGGCTGTTTTAGCAACGCGTTGGCGTATACGTTATGGCCCTCATGGCTTGCTATAAATACAGGTATGGCTAGCTCTTTAATTTCAAAAAGGGAAGATGGATACCAATACCATCGTTCAGTTGAAAGGTAATACGTTCCTTCCGTTTCACACTGTATAATGACACGGGAGAATCGGGGATGATACTGTTAGTGTTGACAAAATCGGAAAACAAAATCGGGCGCCAGATGGGAACCATCAGTGGTGGTCTGGTAGCCATATAGGAAATGTATGTATTTATCACTTTGTTCCGCCTGGTGTAAAGGGCATTTACAGCATAATGATACCATAGGTTTGTAGGTACTACCACCTTCCTAGTACTATACAACACGGTGTGTATTGCACGCCATGAACCGTGACATTTGGTCGCATCCGTAAAGTCATATTATGTGTTATGATCTCATCATGAATGAAAGGTTTATTCTTGTCTATAGCTTTCGAATCGGCTGATTGTTGTATCCCCGTTAATACATGACCGTGATAGGATGGAACGATACGTCGTATTACACTGTCTCAGCGTAAAAAGTGTAACATAACGTAATATGATGCTAAGGAAGCGCTGCTGAACCAGTACGTATGACGCATACGTACAAGTGACTTGTGCGTATAAGACCTTTAGAATACAAATAAAGCATCAACACAATTTGAACGGGGACCAATATTATGTCTTAATCTTTATGACAATATATGCATTGGTTCAATGGTGCTTATACCGTGGTGCTTGTATACGTATTGATGAAAATCACATGTTTATTCAGACAGTAATGACTCTTTATTCATGTCATTAGATAAATAAATATGATATTATGAACATGATGTGAATACAAATGTTCATCTATATATTTTTGTCTTTTATAAATGCAGGGGTTTGCTAGCACGATGTGATAATGACAAAGGCGACGTCGCCGCGCCGCAGAGGTGTGTTTATCGTCTTCTTACTATTCGTAGTATGTATGGCAGGTGTTGCCATGTATATCATGCCGTATCAAGACACCGGTAAGTCAATGAGTGTCAACGTTTGCCTTCACACCTGTGTGGGGAATAAAGGTGGCGAAGAATCCGTTGTTCATTTCTTATTAAAGGTAGACATGATTTATGGGCTAAAATACACATCACGGTGTTTGCACATAATGGTGATGTTGTTATCATCGATGCTTCATTTACGCTTGGAGGTTGATCACCCTGATTGCGATGCTACTGAGGTGCCGATATTATTAGCTATAACTTGTTTCCGTATCGCTGGAATAATATAGGTGAGTCATGTTGCGCAATTCTAATATGCACCTGAATATTCGGAATGACTCTCACATGCGAGAAATCCATGGAAAACATGACCTTATATAGTCTTCAACATACGTAGTGTAGGGGAAGGTGGGGTAATGGCGGACGCGGGGTAATCGCGGAAAGGGCTGTATCTAAAGGCAGGTGAAAGAAGGTGGTATTTGCCACCCTATGATGTTAGGTGCCTCTCCATTGAAATCACACAAAACCTAAATGGGATGGTTGTCTCGCAAATTCTCGCGAGAATTACAAAAATCACTTTTTGGGCAAGTTGATATTTTGGTGCATTACTTTCTCTTTGAAACTGGTATTTCTACATCAAGGAAAACAAAGTCTTATTTTTTAAAAATTTAATGTATGATACCTTCTGATAAAAAAGAAATGAATTCGGAGTCACAATGATGAGCATAATAATAAGAGAGGATGTGCCCATACATTGTACATGGATTGGGGTAATCCCGGACATGTACCGTTTCCATGGTAACCAATATGGGCGTGGTCAATTTAACATCATAAATCGGTAATAGTTGTTGACCATATAAATATGTGACATTGTTCTTTGATTTCTGCTACACTTTTAAAAAGGGTATTTTTTAACTCCCATTGAAATACTGTATTCCAATCAAAAGAGGGCTGCCATTGAAAAATACGGTCCGGGATTACCCCAGAGTGTGGGGTAATGCCGGACGACGCCATTTTTTTATTGCGTCGTAGCTTCGAATTTCAAAATGATGAGTTGATAAAAACTTGATAAAAGGTAGAACCATCACAGTGCTTTGTGTTTACATGATTTTTATTGTTATATGACGTATTATATGTGTGTTATACCTCTCTGACAAAATGTGTCCGCCATTACCCCACCTTCCCCTAGATATCAGATGGAGTCACTCGTGCAAGAAAGCCTTTTTGAAACTCACAAAAGTGACAATCATCCCTATAGAGAATGATCAGGTTTCTGCTTTACAAGTGTGTATGCTTCTATAGGGATGATTGTCACTTTTGAAACTGGACCAAGGACCATTGAAACAACAATAACTCCACTCCGCATCATCGTATCTCAACAATCGAGGGGTCAAAGTATGCAGAACAAAATTATGCACTGAATTATTTGCTTCGATTAATCCATACCCTTTTGGGCCATTAAATTATATGCTCATTTCTTAAGTGTCTCGATACTTTTTGTGATGAGTATATAATTATAAAGGTAGGGAACATAATGGTCCATATTCCGGGATATTAGATCGACAAGTCATGGATTTTAATAGTGTTATCATGTTCATAATACTGAAAATAATACTTTCTGCAATATGCCCTGAAAACCAACCCCAAATTAATCACAACAAAGGGAATGAAAGAAACACTATAGCCTACGATGTGAAATTTAAATGAACCACGCCGTTTGGATGCTTCACGTTCGTCGCAACTTTAACTTACGTACGTCAGACGTACGATGGATTGCGTATCAATATACTCAGTGTTGTTCGTCGTCCTTTAAGAGTCCGTATATTATGGATGGTTTAGGGTATCATTGTAGTTTTTATGGATTTATATAGGATTAATGTTACATATACTGTACACTCAAGCAAGTTAATATGATATTGTTAAATATTATTCTCGGCAATATAACCAGAAAAACAACCACCCACACAACAAGATGGATTGAAAGCAAACTATGTGAAGTGTTAGGCCTAAATGAACCACGCCGTTTTGATGTTTCATGAGTGTCCCATATACGTCAAACAGACCTACCATGTTGTTGAAATACTTGAGGAGTGTCGTATTAATTACTACCGTCTCTTGAAGTCATCATCCTATAAATATTATATCAGTGAAATTTGTATCATGGCTATTATAGCTCCTGGTGCAACTTGTGTTAAGAGTTGTTTGATGTGATAATTCAGCCATGCTACTTGCAGATGGGTGTTTTATCGTATGAAAATTGTATCTGATGCAATTATCTGTTCCGTTAATCACGATATTGTTAAAGTTATTGATGAAAGAATACTACTTTAAAGATGCTTTCAAATCAATGAAGTTCATGAGACAAATGTCGATACCATATCATCGGGACCGATTACTTTTGTATATTCTTCATAATTAAAGGAAACTATCTGATGTTCTTTCCGCAAGATTCAATGCTTCGATATGCCGAGAATACTTCATAGTTTGTTATGGATTATGTATACGATCATTATTACACTCTTATCAAGTTAATTTAATAGTGTTAAGCCAACGACACAACAAGGGCAGTGAAGGGGATGAAAACAATCTATGAGATGTACCGTTAAATGAGCCACGCCTTTTTGATGTTTCATGAACGTCGAATCTACGTCAATCCGTCAAACAGACCACCTCTGTGTTGTTCACGTATATTCAATGATTGTATATCTTTAATATCAATAGGTTTTCCCGTTCATTTTAAAACATTTTGTATACACACTTATTAGTCGCAACAGCTTACAAATGACTCCCAAATATTTTTATCATGCATTTTCCAACTTCAATTTAGCCTTTAATATAGATATTCTCTTTATTGCAAACATATTGGGTCGATTGAGCACTGTAAATCGTCATGTATCATTGAATTTAGTCGCATCTGCACCAAGACGTCTGCTTCTAAAAATTAATTTGGTCTTATTTTAATCAAGTTAATTAATTAACAAACCCAATCATCATCAGGTAAATTTGAATCCTTGTATTTATTAAAGGTTCTGTTTCACTTATTTTGAGCATGCAGTATAGGCTTATTTCATAATTCAATATCAGTGATCTTACAAATCAACCTCTGGGTCACTCAACATGCTAAATACAGAACTTGGGAACATATACGTGTCGCAAACGTGATTATAGCAAAATCAGTAATTTGGTTTCAACCCCTTTTGCATTGACAAATTTGTTATTGAATGGGTCATTGTTTCAAACAAAAATCAAAAATGTACCCGAAAAATACCTAAATCAAATTTGGTCTTAACAAAAACTAATCATGCAGGCCTACAAACTACACTCGGCAAAAGAAGTTCCTGGACACTTAAATTAAATTAATATTTAATAGAATATATATAATTATAAGCAGAAAGTAATCCCTAACATCTTAACATGGAATGTAGACATGATCACTCATGCATGGCAGATCCCATTCACTTGACAATGGCAAGAAGATTGCAAAAAATTGGATAATCCCTCCATTCAAATGACTGTAAATGCTCGTTTCTTGCAATTTCCTTTTACGCACCTTACCATTGCTTAATGAATGTGCTCAGCCATGCATGAATGCGTACATCTTAATTTCATACAGACATGATAGAGAATTATTGTCTGCTTATTTTTGACATGCAATTGTTTAATTTATATTAAATATTTATGTGAAATATTTGAACTTCAATGAGTGTCAAGGAACTTCTTTTGCCGAGTGTATATTGACCTGTTGAAACAATAATTATATGTATATAAATAATGACATACATTTGTTATGAAAAAAATGGAAACAATAATAACATTTCATCGTTACATCTACATATACAAATCTAATAGGCGTATTATGTAAAATTCAATACTTCTCTTAGGCCTAATATGTTATTTATACATTGACGAAATACATTGAAAAAAAAGAGTTAACTTGTTTGACAAAAGACCAGTTTGCTTTTCACATTTGTCAACTGAATGGTTTGTTGGACCAAATCAAAATACTGTGACGAATAACATTGATAAAACGGTTAAAGTGAATTATGATCAGACTAAAGAGAAGATTACTGAGACCAAAGTGAATGTAAACAGGTCAAAAGAAATAAGTCCCCTGGGAAATGTGAATTTTTCTGGAAAACAGTTAGGCTCCTTAACCTGTTACAAAATGTAAAATGTAGACTGAAACGTTACACATTAAATGTGCAATAAAGTTTCACCCAACAGTTAACCTTCACCTTGAAGTGCTGCCATTCATTAAATTTGATGAACAATAAAAAATGACACTTTCTTGCATAGGGATTGGACAAATTGATGAAATTTTAAACCCATGAAAAATTAAAACACATGGTTGTCACCTGTTTGGATAAAAATGTGAAGGAACTGTTCATGGTTGAATGAATAACATCAATTGAAGGTGTATATAATCCCTTGGAGTATACTTCAGGTCCATACATTTCATCAATTTGTCCAATATGCAAGAAAGTGTCATTTTTGATTGGTCATCAAATTTAATAAATGGCAGCATTTCAAGGTGAAGGTTAACTAACTGTTGGGTGAAACTTTATTGCACATTAAATGTGTAACATTTCAGTCTACATTTTACATTTTGAAACAGGTTAAGGAGCCTAACTGTTTTCCAGAAAAATTCACATTTCCCAGGGGGGGGGGGGGCTTATTTCTTTTGCCCTGTTTAGCTTAAGACTAAATGGAAGTTGACAAATAAGCGTCAATATTATTTAGGACTAATTTGTAAGCTTCTGACCAATGTGTATAATAAATGTTTCTAAATGAACGGGAATATCTATACCATCGTCCCTTGAAGTCATCGCCCTACGAATTTCATAAGTGATTTTATATTCAGCGTATCTGATAGCTCCTGATGCAACTTGTGTTAAGTGTTTGATGTGGTAATGTATCCATACTACTTGCAGATGGGTGTTTATATTGGATGGAAATTGTATCTATAATGAAATTATCTATTCCGTGTAAACATGGTAACGCTTTGCTATAGTATTTCCATGTGGTTGAAATAACCGATGAATTCTGCTATCTATAACTATTTTGTTTGTCAAATCGGTTCAAAAGACTACCATATCATCTCACCGGATTGGAACTGATATACTTACTTGGAAAAGTTGTTTAATCTGTTATAGCATGGAATATGAAATGTCCTAACTCGCTCATGTTTCTTATATGTTTACCCACTACTAACCAGCAGTTATGGTTAATAATTATATGAAAATAGTGAAAGTGTCAAATTTTAGTATTCTCATTTATGGTGGTATTTTCGGAATGCAAACATTTGTATCAATATATGTTTTGACGTGGTTATACATCTTCACCATGCATAGTTAGTTCTACATCCATGAGTGTGTAATGATATTGATAACAACAGGAAATGGAGCAAGTCTAGGATTAATCCATAGGTTTATCCAATTAAGGCTCTCAGCAATTCACTGCGTATTTATCAATGCTCTCGAATGTTAACAGATAACAGTTGTAGCCTCATCGTAAATACAATAATTAACTCTACACTTTGCAATTATTGTTTCTTCCACAGTTGTTGCAGTTGACGAAGATGAATACAGTAAAGACATGTCTTCAACCTCTTACGTCCTTGCACCTGAAAAGGTAGGATATTATTAGACTCACACAAAGAAGACGTAATGTCTTCCCATAATGCATTGCGCGAATACCAACCAACTAAAGTTTTTCGGCACGATGCATTTGTTGAGCTCTTCAGTTTTAGAAATAAGAAAAAGGAACACTGATAGCTAATTTATTCATTGATCAAAAAACTAGAACCTAAAGAGCTCCAACGATGAATGCGCTATGAAGCCATGATTGTGTGCATATGAGAACTGAGACAAATTCTATAGACCAGAATTAGGGCATTTTGCATAAACGCAATGCATTGTGGAGGTGTCTTTAAAATCTTCTTTGAGACTGACATAGCCATTTACGTATACCTATCATGGTAACTATTAACAGATCCCGTGCGGGTATTACAATATGTTAAAAGTACCAGTGAAGTAGCACCAAATGCCTGTACATGTATCTGGTAGTCCAGTCCTATATATACATGTATCTGGTAGTCCAGTCCTATATGTATCTGGGAGTCCAGTAACCATAATGTCGGGCATTGATTGAGGCATGATATACAGGATATCAGAACATCTGAATGGAACTGATCTAAATTTAGTCAGACTACTATACTTGCTATGTCAAGAGAGTTTGTTTAATCAATCAATGTTTCCTGTTTTCTACGAATCTTACCTAGCCTATTTGTGAAACAGACCAGGGATAGCACTGGATCCAAAATGTGAGAGGTCCCATGACATTTTTCAGGACCCCGTAGGACTTCAAAAAAGGAAATTGAGGGGTCCTGAAGTTTGGGTATTTAAAAATTTTACTTTTTAACGGGCAGTTTTAATGAATTTATATTGTGAGCAATGGGTGGATATGTAATTTACAGAATTTCTTAAGGTTTCCATTTCCACACATCGTCAAATTTAAGGGGTCCCTTCAATTTTGATCGGGACCCGCAAGTCTTTCCAATTTGAAACCTGACGCGTCACTATTAGATAGTGAGAGGTCTAGGACGCGCAGACGCGTCAGAATGCGACCCCTGAAACAGACACGTTTTCAACATGTTCACATTGAGGGATAATCAGTGACACAAGTACGTGTAGTGCATGCAATTGTATGAATGAACCCAAATCTTTTTTTTTTAAATATGTTTATCGTTTATATGTAATTCCTGTAAAGCGCATTTATCGTGTTTTTGGAAATGCGCTTAATAAATCACGTTTTCATTCATTCATTCATTCATTCATTCATTCATTCATTAATAAGGACGTTGACAACATGATCAATAATGTGTATGACCCAAATTGTAAGTAACATGGTCTATGATTTGGCTTACTTATGGTACTTTTTTTTTGTAGTACAGCAGTAGAATAGAAAGATACCTAATTCATAGTACATGACCATAATAATTACCAATATATACTTCCTCTATGGACAGTGACGCAACTGTACTAACGCAATAGTATTTCCTGTCTTTCTACGCGTGTGTATACCGTGTTATACACTCTCAGAACAAAGGTTAAAATCTTTAACCATGTTGGTTACAATTTTAACCAACGGGAGGTTACCAGGTGAACCAACGGGAGGTTACCAGGTGAACCACACAATTATTGGTTGGTTAAAACCGTAACCAACAGCTGTTGGTTAAACTTTAACCTGTGGTTGGTTACAATTTATAATCATTTGTTGGTTAATATGTTTTAACCAACAGTAGTTGGTTAAAAAATGTTGGTTAAACTTAATTTTTTTGTGCTAAACTTTAACCCAGACAACATTACAATATTGATGTTTCATTGGCCCGAATATTGGCTTTAAATTGGAAACCATCAATTAGCTCCAAAAGATCCGATCAAACAACCATTCAAAACGTAGAGTCACGTGGAGGAACTTTGTTGACATTTGCCTTAATATGGGTTATATCCTTGCTATTTAACCGTTGATCATATTACATTCGATGTTAAAAAATTGAAATGTCACTACAATGGCGAACATTTTGAGTGCACCTAATGGTAATAGTACTAAGAGACTCTCAAGGGCTCCCGAGACCATATTCGTAATGCACGAAGCACGATTGATTTCCAACGGAGTATAAAGCTAGGCAGCATGAAATTCAAATTAGTCACACTTATTTATTTAAAGTCATACATAATCGTATATTAAGTTATATACGGGTCAATGATATAACACCAGGTCATACAAGACGCCCGGAAGACTTTCAAATCCCAAAGAAGTGTACTCTTTAAAGCTTTATAGCAATATATAAGTTATAACGCAGCTTCCTAGAGCCTGCTAATTGTCAACAAATTGTAGGTCAGCAAACGTTTCACAAAAAGGGTAATTATTTTTCAAAGGATATGTGGTCATTGCATTAGGAAAGAGTGGGGTGCAAATGCGTGCGCCCCTCCCCAACTTTTTGAATGCTCCCGGGACTTTAATAAACATAATTGTTCTTTCTTCCTGGCATGTCTGGTATATTGTTCCATTTTATGGTGTTTAAAATAGCATTTTGTCATTGTTGTTTTTTGCAGCTTAAACCATGGATTCCCGCCGAACCACAAGAAGATGATTTCATGAGCGTCCGCAGAAAGATCCTAGACAACAGAAGAGCAATCCTCAAAGATGCCTGCCGGAAATATCACAACGAACCGCCTCGCGACGTCTCGGCTCATATGGACAAAAATACCATGATAGTGGACGATGAGCATAAAATGCTATACTGTTTTGTACCCAAGGTAGCTAGCACAAACTGGAAAAGGGTTTTCTTAGTTCTCAGGGGAATTTTTACATCAACAAATGACGTGTCTCAGTATACGGCCAATAGGTCGCTACGAAAGCTCAAGACTTTCAGGAGTTACCAAAGAGCGGACAGAAATCGAATTTTAGATACCTACACCAAGTTTCTCTTTGTGCGTCACCCGTATTCGCGCATATTATCGGCTTTTAAAAACAAACTCTCACCGGAGTCCTCATTTGAGAGGGCGGAATACTGGCGCAATACTATAGGGATGCAAATAATGTGGCGCTATAGGCATTTACAAAACAGAACTACAGCCGCATGGCGGAATATGAGTCGCGGGTATGATCTACGCTTTGAAGAGTTTGTGAGGTACATCAGCGATCCAGATCGGCCTCAACAACAGAACAAACATTGGAAAGAGATCTACAAACGTTGTTTCCCGTGTGACATCGACTATGACATCATAGGCAAGTTCGAAACGTTAAACGACGATGCAAAGTACATACTGAAATTAGCCAAAGTGGACCATCTAGTCCAATTCCCAAAGCCAGATGCAAGCAGTCCAACCAACAGTTCTAAGATTTCCACTCTGGAATCGTATTATGAAGATGTGCCAAGAACAAATATACAAAATATGCTACGCAGGTACAGTCTAGATTTTGCTCTGTTTGGTTATTCGCCTCATACCCAGAGTGCCGATCCTTTCTACTCCAATTCGTCTGTGGATGCGGATTATTTGAATTGGTCCGAAGGGTTGAGATTATTTGATTAATGTGATGACTTATGTATCTGCCTTTAGCTGCCTTATATGCCATCCAGACAATTAAACTTGCACAACGTCTTCATATATAAACAAAATAGCACAGTACAATGTAGTAAGTATATATGCACAGAGACCGTCACTTCAAGTTCATTTATGTCAATGGAATATATGGAACGTTCTGTTTCAACGAGAAACGGTGGATATTATCAATGGCGATTGCGTTGAGTCAATTTGTTTAAAGCAGGGGACACTCCAAGCAAGAAGGATCTACAATCTGTCGCCATATTTAAGCAAAAATAGGTTCTGCAATCTGCCTCCATTATTAAAGAACCTTATGTACATGGTTCTAAAAAAACGTGATTAAACATTGTGTCCCGCAAAGTATTTATACACACGTTTTCAGAAGGGGTAAACTGACAGGTTAGTTCTCATTCTTATACCTTCAAAACGTGGATGATACTTTCTCTTCAATTTCTTTTGCCTTTACGATAGGTGTACCGGAGTTACTCGCAATGTTAAAGTTCAAACAGTCACAATATACACAGACACACTGTCTAGGTGATCATATAAAACAATACAATACATTTATAGGGACAGTATGATTCATTCGTAAATATTTCAATTGCAAAGATGAGATGAATTTTTCTTTCCATATATGTTCTGGTGTGAAGGCCAACTCAAATTCGCCAGTTGATGATGTATATAGGTGATCACGTAATTAGCAATGGTTGAGGTTCACTAACTTCACTTACTCCCGGAGAAATTGTGGAACACTTGAGCTAAATTGGGTTAAAGACTCCATTCCACTCGGAGTACGAAATTGATGTCAGTGCGCTTTTCCAGTGACAGACGCAGAAAGTATCAATTGATATTTGATAGTGCAAGTACGAAAATAGAGTGCAGTTTTTGTAGAACGCGCTCTGACGTCATTTTCGGACTTTGGTGGAACGACTATTATAGGTGTGTTATGAATAATATAGTCAGGGTGTCTGTTGTTGCTATCGGGTTAACATCATCTTGAAAACATACCGATCATTAATGTTTAGGTGTGAATAAGTTGTGACGGATATACGTTGTAAATTATGTCAACGGTCGAATAGACCACGCGTCAACGAATGGTTTGAGACTTAAATAAATAAGCAACTTGTTTCCTTGTTTCTGCAATATGGACTTTGCCACATCAACATGATCAACAAAGGTTATAATCGTCTTAGGTTGGCATCTAATCCTTAATATTAAATGTAATTTAATTGCTTTCATTCGATGTATGTTCACTGTTAACATAAGTAAGTCATTTCTCTCCCTAATCAGTCCTATATAAGACATCATTTTGACTAATTTAAGTCAACCGATGTCTTAGGACTAGGGCGAAAAAACTAACTTATTTTGACAACGTTCCGTCAACATATGTCAACTTCAATTGTGATAAAATAGTCATGGTACACATTAATTACTCATTTCCCCCTAATCAGTCCTATATAAAAGACATCATTTTGACTGATTTAAGTCAACACGATGTCTTATCATGCTTATAGGACTAAGTAGGCGGATAACGACCGACTTATTTTTATAATATTCTGTCAACATAATGTCAACTTCAATTGTGATAAAATGTTCACGGTAAACATAAATTTGTTATTTTCACCCTAATCAGTCCTTTAAGGCATCATTTTGACTGATTTAAGTCAAAACGGTGACTTATAGAACTAGGTAGGTAGAAACGACCAACTTATTTTTACAACGTTCTGTCAACATATGTCAACTTCAATTGTGATAAAATGTTCATGGTACACATTAATTAGTTATTTCCCCCCTATACAGTCCTATATAAAATACATCATTTTGACTGATTTAAGTCAACAAGATGTCTTATCATGCTTATAGGACTAAGTAGGCAGATAACGACTGACTTATTTTTATAATATTCTGTCAACATATGTCAACTTCAATTGTGATAACATGTTCACGGTAAACATAAATTTGTTATTTTCCCCCTAATCAGTCCTATAAGTCATCATTTTGACGGATTTAAGTCAACAACACAATGTCTTATTGAACTAGGTAGGTAGAAACGACCAACTTATTTTACAATGTTTTGTCAACATCTGTTAACTTCCATGACTTCAATTGTGATTGAAAGGCGCTATATACCACCAATCATCAATCTTCTTGAAGTTTTTTCAAAGAACATGAAAGTCAAAGAGAAATTACATTGTGTGAATTGAAAATCCAATAGCCAGTATAGCTTGTTAACATGTATTAATATAAGTAGCAACATAATTTGATGGTGTGAAGTCAACAATATGGTCTATCCATAATAAAGAAAAATATTTAAAACAAAATTACGATATGTTGTGTGTGGCAAATTGACAAATGGCCCATGTGAGCTTATAAACATGGAAACTATGAACAAAGTGGTTCTGTACCAAAATGTATAACATGTATCTGTTAATATCCATTATTTATAAACCATTACATACATGAACATGTGTTATGATGAACAGAATAGTTCTGTGTGGAAGCTGTATGATTTTCGGTATATAGCGGTTTATGATGAACACGATGGTTCTGTGTGGAAGCTGTATGATTTTCTGTTAATAACAAACCGTTATAAACCGAAAAACTGATAATATACAGAGAATCCAATCCGCATCTTATGTTCAGTGCCTTATAATCAACGAAAACTTACTTTTTGGAAATTGCAATGTTTATACCGTCATGATTAACGGTTACAGTTTCTGTGCACATTCTTTGTGTTATTTTGTAGGCATAGATCATGTAGATAATTTATTTTTTGATTCAAAATAGTTCATGTCTATTTTATGGCAATGACCATTTGTTTATCGCTGTCTTCAAATGAACGATTACAATTCACAATGGTCAAATAACACAAGGGTGGGGATAATTGTTACATCAATAACAATTGGGTTCAGTTTATTTTGATCGTTGGTTTGAGTGGAATATGGTTTTTTTTATACGCAATACGAAAATCTTGAACATAACATATTTAATAGCACATACACAGCCAGTCCAGAATTCCACAAATTTCACTTAAGTACAGCTTCAGAGTGCTATAAATTTGACATCGTAAATAACCTGATTAATTACAGCTCTGTAATTATTACCCAACTTGGTGTGTGTGTTGAGTAGATGATTATATATCTTTATCAGTGTTGCTTAGAGGTGTCCTACTGTGAAAGTGGTGTGTATATTGTATTGAAGTATCCAATTTGCAGGGGTGTCGATGAGTGCTATTAATTCCTTATAGCACTCGGTAGCTGCGCTGCCTCATGCTATAAGTCATACTAAAATGAAAGCCCATCATCATCAGAATGTCACGATTATTTTTGAGAATTCTCATGTAATATGCAACCTTTATGCTGTAGCTATATAGTAATAGGAATTGTATAAATACATTTGCCATTGCCAGTATTCACAACAAAATTATATATCAAATTGCTCAGAGGTCTCTGTTTTCAGGTACATTTCATATTACAAAGATCTTATTTTATATTAGCTATCAGAAAGATGACACACCTGCTTCATGATATGTATGCCAATTTGGTAACACGGTTCATGCAATGAATTGGATGGACGTCATGCACCGATTCAATTGAATGTAGAATAGGCTGGGTGCGATTCCCCTTTGAAGTCCGTTGCGCATGGCTACCTGGATAACTTTTATTATAACAAATCGCGCTTCAAGTCATCGCTGTAACTTTTAACCCATTATAGGTTTGTCGAAATTCGACTAACAGTGTACACTATATACATGGAGTCATTTTGAACACATCGTACCATTGTTACCCCTTATCATTTAGTACCTACATATAAATGTAGGCCAGTGTAATAAGTATATCATGCAAGCTTATTAACATTAAGTGAATTCAGAACATAAAATATAAGGTCTGGACAAAATGCAAATGTCCTAACAATCAGCAACAATGTCCCTTCAAGATTGGAACGGCTTTTTTTCTTCAGAAAAAAACCTCGCTCCAAATTTAACATTTCCCTGACAAAAGGAATTTTC
Source organism: Ophiura sarsii (assembly GCA_035610835.1). Classification (NCBI taxonomy): domain Eukaryota; kingdom Metazoa; phylum Echinodermata; class Ophiuroidea; order Amphilepidida; family Ophiuridae; genus Ophiura; species Ophiura sarsii. The sequence continues at coordinate 22,958,194 of CM069451.1, read as the reverse complement.
TGTATGGCCCACTTTTGACCTATTTATCGTTATTAAAAGATAACAAGTAATAGGTCATAATAAACTTAGTTTCATTCAGTGGTTTGATATGTTATGTTAATTGATAGCTTTCATGTTATGTATATTGTTGTTCAAATCTTGTGAATCTTTAACGAATGAATGGGACCTGAAGATATTAAAGGGTATTGAAGACAGAGTGGGGCCATAATTAGCCCAAACACTATATGAAAATACTTGGTGAGTGAATTCTGAACACCCAGAGATTGAGATAACTCACTCTTTTGGAGTGACTTTGTACTTCCTCAATCCACTCCTTAAAGATTGACCTTTCACTCTCTAAGTCTTATATCAATGAATTTCTAGTACAGGGATACTTATTGTGTTTCGGACCAAGATAAAGACCGTGTAGTATTTAGCCCTGTCATGAAATAACTCAACACCAAGTCTTCAATAAATATTCACTCTTTTAGTATCGATCTGAACAATATGCACATATTATCCATGTGCACGTGGGTTCGAGTTTAATTCTATAAAAACACTATACACTGTTAGTGTTAGAATAAAACTACGGTGAAAAGCTGGCAGCAAGGATGCCAACTTTTTACCGTCAAATTTATAGTATACTGTAAAAATAATTCAACAAAAACAATTGAAAATATACATATTTGGGGGTTAATACGGTGCCCCGTTAATACTGAGCTTGGGAATGTGCAGAGAATAAAAAAGCACTGGCGACCGCCCCAACTTATAGTAAGCCTGTCCACGAATGTAGACCTTCTTTTTTACGTTGCGCACTGTAAAACTTACAGTTTGTTGTAAATATATACAGTAAAAACCTGTAAAAGTTGTCTGTAAAAACGAGTAACTTGCCTAAAACTATTTATAGACTTTGCAACTATTTGTGTTAAATGCTATGCACTTTCTGAGATGTTTAACAAATTGTGCCCTTTTTGTGTGGCCGAATTCATGAATTATTTTTATAATAAATAGACTACACAATGTAAACATGTACAAATTCTCTCAAATATAAAAAGAAAGACAACTATATTTAATCATGTTTACAAACTGTAGTAAAAGTTTAAAAATATCACCATGTGAATGTATTGTTTTTTATTCATATTGTGATTTGTAATTATTTACAAAAGTAGGTATAACGGAAGTTTGTATGATTTACGCCCCCCCCCCCCCCCCCCCCCCCTCCCTTTAGCGTTGACAATATTCAGCAATGTTGATATCCGAAGAAATTTAAACCCCATATTTGATTTCTCATTATTCCTGCAACGTTTAGAACTGAGAAATATTTGTTTTGAGAAATTTTTATGACACACAATTATTGAGAATATCAGGCATGGTGTAAAAAGGTTGGGTCACTCATCTTTTACACTTTCCACGCGGCAGGCTTCTGCAGACGACATTCCAACATTTCACAAAATGTTTAAAAAATGTCAACATTATTGAATTTCATTACCATATTTGGAATCACCACGAGAGATGGATTAGGGGAGACGTCAAAACTCGACCGCCCGTTGACTGCCGGTTACGGGCGGTTTCGCCCGGTTCTTTCAGGTCAAATGTTTTACTGGTATATGAATATTCGCGCATGCAACACTGAACAACCGCCGGTTGACTTAATGCTGTAATCTGACCAATTTACACTATCAATCTGTTACTTTGCGGTCATAATCGCTCTCTCTATAATCGTTCTATAAAAAAAAACATTCATAGACTTTCGGTATTGATTTTAAAAAGTTAATTGAGCTATAAACAGATTGAAAAAGCCAACCCCAGCGAAAATCAATAGCTGTATTGTACTGGTTCTCAACTGAGACTTTTAAGTCTTAAAAGAGCCCATTACTTCAAAATGTTATTGCTCACGTGTGTGACGAGGCACTTTCAACCGGTCGTGTTCACCAGAGTGTTACTATTTGACCTCATTATGTGTGTATATTATAACAGACGACACGTTTTGTGAGAACCGAACGGAACCGGCCGTAACCGGCGGTTGCCGGGCGGTCGAGTTTTGACGTGATCCCTTACAATAAGTACACACATGTCTAATATTTGTTCAGCAACACTTGAAAGTTCGGAACTTGGTTTCTGAAAAATCTATTTTGTATTGTGGTCAAACCATTAGCCGCGTGGAAAGTGTTAAAAGTGTCATTTATAGCTATTACAAAACTTTGAACATTTATTTTCTCCATTATGAAGTGATTTCATATTCTTTAATTATAATTATTACATAATTGTGACCAGTATTTTCCCATTATATGGGACCGGACTTCACCATCAGCAGTATATTGTATCGTATGCACTGTATGAATGAATATAATAAACAATATGTCGTGTATTTTCGTATTAAAAACCCCAGTACTGATGGAAATAAAGAATCGTTGTCAATGCTTCATTTTTGCTTTTAACACGCAGTTTTGGTTTCTGCATAACTGTTAATCCGATTGTGTAAAAAAGACGTTACACAATCACACTGTTTAACATATGAACCGGTTGTTTAAAAAAAGTACACATCTTGTGTAAAATGTTGCACAACCTTGTGAAAGTAAACAGTGTTGTGTATAAACATGTAATTTTCTTACACAACCGATTTAGCTAGATTAACTACTGTGTAGGTAGCCGGGTTGTATCCAAATTTCCCATAATGCAAAGAGCGTGTCATTTACAATTTGACAAAATACTCCTGCATTGTGGGATTTAAATTTCGGTGCATCACGGCATCCGGTGCTAAACCCGAGACTGCGTATTCATGAATGGTTCGTTATATTGCATGCATAGTTAGGCTTATAAAATAAGGCTTACAAAATTAACTTTGTCTCAGCGCCTTTTGGCTAAAAAGCTATGCGATTTGGGTTTTTTGGGGGTTTTTTACCAAAATAAGCGATGTCCTTAATGAGATTTTTTATAGAAATCAAAATATAGTCAATAGTTATGCTTTTGGTTTTTAATCAAAGTAATCAGATATGATCAATGCACATTGTATTCTTGTGTTCTCCTTATCTCTTAACTTCACAAAGTTAGTTGAATGTGTGTTCTCAGTCACAAGGTTGCCGAGAATCACCGAAACTTACTAGTGTTTTTTTTTAATCGAAAAATAAAACTGATAAAAAATGGCTGCCGCGCATAGCGCTACCCGCGAAATCCAATTTTAAAAGAAAAGGATTACGTTTTGTTGGCCTATATACTGAAATTAGGGGGAGAGTGACTTACTTATCGCACTCGGGGTTTCGGTTTCAAAACGGAAGAAAGAAATCGCCAGTGAAGCCCTAATCCGTCAGCTTATCGAGTCCTGAACCATGATCGAAATGATACCTAGGGATATGTAATCTCTTCGTGGATGAATAATTGTTCATAATTCTCTTCCGTTTCTGAATGGATTCACTTTACTTACTTTCTTTTTGTGCGGTCTTTATGGGAAATGCTGCATTCGATTTTTCCACCGCTGCATTTAAATAATTTGTGTTTTGTTTTATTCGTACAGGGTCTCCTAGAATGATTTAGACCTATTCCCACGTACACCATAAAAAGAATGGTAACTCATAACCCAAGATCCTATACTAAATTATTTAATTTATTCTGATCAAAAGTATGATTTTTGAAGACTGTTTTTTGTGTAAAATACAATTTATTTCGAAAGCAACAGCATCTGAATTGAGTACATTGTGTACATTTGTAAATATGGCATTACTAAGTGTTGCCAGTCACATGATAATGTTTACGAAATATATATAACTATTTGTATAGTTTATTTATGATTTTTTTAAATTATTTTGAAATGTGGGTAAAAAATAATTACTGTTTCAGTTCATATGCAGGTGACTTAGTAATAAAAGATGGTTCATGTATGCATGATGGCTATAATAACGCATAGGTTTTGGATGGATCTCAATAGCTTTAATGTAAAGGTTTACCTTTTTTTCTTACCAGATCACCTGCATGTGAACTAAAATAGTAATTTTTTCTGACTTGAATTTTCGAATATATACATATTTTAAAAATTAAGTTCTATTGTCATAACATGTAACAGGCAACACATATCATGCCATTTAAATGATAATTTACTGAATTTAGGTAATTTTCAAAAAAATAGCATTCCAAAATGTATGTTTCTGTTTGGTTAGAATCAATGAAAATAGGCCTATTTCTTAATTATTTGAGAGTTGAGACACCAGATTAGAGGTTACATGCGGGGTTACGTGTACATGGTATAATTATGAGGTCACATGAGGGGTCATGTATGGGGTCAATCGAGTTCATTTGGTTGACAATATAAATGTAAAATCAATTTAGGTATTTTTCATATGTTAAATTATGTTAAATGTATTGTTTATAGAATAAATGAAATTTTCTGGGTTAATTTCGGAAAACTAAGTTAGAGGTTATACATTATATGGACATGGTATGGGGTCACATGAGGGGTTCCGTAGGGATCAATTGATCGTGTCATTTAGGTGACGAATTTGTAAATTTGTAAAAAAAAATTTAAAAATTAAAAAATTAAAAATATTTTTGATTTTTTTTTCAAAAAAAAGCGCGACTGAATCTTTTCGATTTTCGGGTTTTGACTGAGTAAAAAAAAAAATCTTCGCCCAACGTGGGGCTCGAACCCACGACCCCAGGATTAAGAGTCCTGTGCTCTACCGACTGAGCTAGCCGGGCTTGGTATCTATATATGTGACTGCACCAATACATACTTGCATTTTTATCGAATAATGGTCATAAAATTGCCTAAAAAGAAGAAGTATGATGTAGACGTCATATATATAGTAATAATAAACTTCATACGATAATGGTTTCATATTAAACTAAATTATATATGTAATAAAAATATATTTTAGCTCCTTGTGAAATACCACTATACTCACCTGCTCCACAAACCATAACAAAGTCGCCCGGCGATAGTATGAGAAGCAGGCAAATTAACATTCCCAAAATCATTAAGAAACATAAGGATTTTCAACTGAAATATATGTTTTTGAAGAACAAATAAACATTCAATTTTTAAGTGTGATACATCATTTTGAAACTTAAAATATCAGCAATTCAAATCTGAAATAAAACCCAAAATAATTTTGCCAATTTTACCCTGTGTTCGTGGGGCCTTCACTAACATACTAAACACAATACCACTGGTCATTGTTTAGGAACCGCGGGAAATCTATATTTCCCGCGCTTGACTAGTCTCCCAAGCATGCACAAATATAACGCATAGTGACAACATGGACAGTTGCTTGTAAAAGGTTAGCAAACAAATTATTGATTGAGGGCGACAATTACGTGTCTGACTAGCTGGTGCAGTGCCAGTTGGGGTATGTTAGCACTAGAGTGTCCGTAACACCTCAGCTGTCCGTATGTCATCCGAATTTCGTCATGTTTCCATTTTCTATCGACCAAAATAAACGTAAATAAATAATATGGAGGAATAAAAAACGTATAAAATAAATGAATAAATAAATGAAAATATCATATAAACAAATAACGAAGAATAATTCATTGGTAGATTTAAAACGTGCAGTCCGCGTTCGGCATCTTCGGAACCTTCCTTAATGCACCTATACGATCTTCAGCTACATACATTCCCATTCATGTACTTTTCTAAATTATTTCCATAACTCGAGATAGGACTGTTTGAATGAATTCACGCATTTTGCTCAACCTCGGTTTTGGGCCAAATAGGTAAATTTTATTTTTGCATGGGCACATATTTAAACTTAGTGTACTACCACTTTCCAAGGAATTATTCAGGTATAAGTGGGCTTTCAAAACAATGAGTGCATCATAATATACAAGCATTTAGATATCTATGTATAATTTGATAAAAATCAATGTATGGTTACCATGGTTACGATTCAAAATAGTGCGATGTACTTGTGTTAAACATAGTGACACATGACTAATCGAATGTATTTAGGATGTCAATAAAATATGGCGTATTTGAGATAACCATCATACACTGTCATTAGTTAGGCCTATTTAATTAGCTTGACTTTTATTTGGATTTCCACATTAATTGCGGATTTAATTTTTGCAAACATAGTGCACTTTTCATGAACCTGATACACAATGGAATAAAATACACCTCTGATTTTCCATCGGCTGATAAACATGTGAGGTGTGATGATTAATTTGGATTTTTTAAAGTCATTTTTAAGAATGCGATTATTAAAATAAAGATATTCAACGTTGACGTACATCAATTTATAGCTCAAAATGGCATTTCGTGGCACAGGGTTTCGACAACTTTGGAGAATTTCAATGACGATTGCACCAGAATGCCCGTTGCTCATTTAACATGATTCTTGCACCAATTAAATAAGTTGCCAAGATCTTTAAAATGACACACCTGTCTTGTCGAATTCACATGTATTTGAAATGTGAGTATTTGGTGCGCTATACCTAACTAATAGGCATCTCTACTAATATGATGGAATTATGAATAAAACTATAGGAAGAAGAATTGATTCATTAATTCATTACATTTATTTATTTATTCATTCATTTATTTATTTATTTATTTATTTTTAATCTTTTTTTTTCTTCTTTTTTTGTTGTCGTTAGTTATGCATTGATGCGTTTTTTATTTATTTATTAATTTATTCACCTATTGGTTGATTGATTGATCAATGGATTGATTGATTGGTTGATTGATTGATGTATTTATTTATTTATTTATTTATTTATTTATTTATTTATTTATTTATTTATTTATTTATTTATTTATGTATGTATTTATGTATGTATTTATGTATTCATGTATTTATGTATTTATGTATTTATGTATTTATGTATTTATGTATTTATGTATTTATGTATTTATGTATTTATTTATTTATGTATTTATGTATTTATGTATTTATGTATTTATGTATTTATGTATTTATGTATTTATGTATTTATGTATTTATCTATGTATTTTTCTTTTTCATTTATTCATTTATTTATTTGTTTGTTTAATTATGCATTGATGCATTTATTTATTAGTTGATTTATTTATACTTTATTTTTGCATTTATGCATTTATTTAGGCATTTAAGCATTCATTTTGGAATTTTATTCATTGATGTATATTTTGTTTCTGTGAAATTATTGTCTTATGTCGTGCAATAAATTCCAAATTATAGCCTTTACATCCTTACACGGCAACGTTTAATTTTCCATCTTTTTCCCCATCTTTTTTTTCACTGCAATTATTACCAAAATTGCTATGTCGTTCATATTTCTAATTAATTGACTCAAATCACATATGATTTTCTGGAATGAAATTACAGGAGAGATGCGTATTCGTTTGGTTGTGTGTATTATTCAATAGAACTTTCAGTATGCCGAGCGATGCCATAGCGTGTATTTTTAGCTTGACAGGTAAGGTTACTGTTACTGCAAGCAAATAAACGCTTATTGTTATGTTAATCGCTATTCTGCCATTGCAATTCATTCATTGTACGCCTCGATGATTCTTCGGGAAACAACTTACTGATTACTCAGTGATAGAACGACTGCCTACATGTAGAAAACGACCAGATAAATGTAATCAAACACACTAGTATGCAGACAAATTGTTACACCAAGGCCGATCTGTACACTGAGTTTTGGAGCGAAAACCGTAAAACTGGTAACAATTTTCTTTATAAATGTTATATATTCAGATATTACCGAGTGAAGAGTTGCCAAGTTAAGGGGAATGGCTGAGGTGACTGATTGATTTTAGTGTATTGGTATACGGTACTAATAATATGACATGTTCGATTCGAAATTATAGTCGCTTACAAGTTACAATCAATCAAGGAGTTCTGTCTCTCCTTGCTACAAGATACAATATAAGTGAGGAACCAGCCGATATTCAGTAGTCCAGGTATAAGTTTATACTGAGTGATTTCCACCATTAACAGTTCATGAGAAACCATGCCCAATTAACCACGAATGGTCTTCTTCCGTCACGGTAATCTACGATGAGCTGATAGCGCAACTTCAGGTGAGTTTTAACACTGAGTGGTGTCAGACGTTGTTTATACATTACACTGAATAACTCCTTGGTCAAATGTGATTAAATCCGTGGATATCTATTATTTCTAACTTAAATGTTGAATTTCCACTCCAGGTTATTAGATTTGATGTGATTATGAAAATGTAGCCTGTTTATTTTTGTGTGGGAGAGGGATATAATAATAATTGTCGATTGATTGTAAAGCACTATAGTCACAGTAACATAAATTCATCAGTTGTTTGATAATGACCCGTGTTTAAAAAATGAAGGATGACAGGTCCTATAGTTTAGGATTTAAGCACTGACTGAACGTAGACATCGATATTCAGTGGCGGATACAGGGGGGGGGGGGGAGTGGCGGAAGCCCCCCCCCCCCCCCCCCCCCCCCGTACAATTTTAGAATGTACCTTTTTTTGTGTACCACTGTACCTTTTTTTAAACTCCCCCTAGACCGATTTTTGGGCCGGTTTTGATGCAAATCTGTTAACCTAAATTTTTTGGTATCAATGTGCCTTTCTTTGAAAAAAAACGGGCTTGGTCAGCCCCCTGTAAATTTTAATCCTAGATCCGCCACTTATATTGATCATTCTAATGTGAATGTCGCTATTGCGACTAATTTGAATAAAAAATGTTTTAAAATGAACGGTAAAACCTATATTATTTGAAAATATTGTGTAATGATCAATCAGACTGATGGAGTCTTATGCCACTGTGTGTTCCAAAAGGAAATGTCCAAATAAATAAATAACAGATAGGCCCTAGGCATAACTAAATGTGCTAGGCCAAGAAGTGCAACCTTGAAAGAAAAAAAAACAAGTTAAACAACAAAATTACACAGGTTACGACAGTTTGGAATAATTCTGCTATTTTCTAACTATATATGATACCGGTAGATATGCAATATTATATTATTTATTGAGATAATCCCACTGCTACTTTTCTGCTGCAAATAGCACCGGGAGGAGGATAATAAATAATATATTAAATGCTGGACAGGCTATTCATTGGTGGCAATACGGACGTGTGTGAAGGCGTTGACCTGTTGCGGTTGAGAATAGAATATGCGACTGTTGAACAATGTTGAAGAGATATTTATAAATGAAATAATAAGTCTCTACATTTAAAACTAAATATCATATTGGACGACTAAGGTGGTTGCCATCAACAAATTTGAATTATCAATCCCCCCCCCCCCAACCTTTGTAGTTACCCGCATATATTCTGATCTACAATAATTAAATAAACCTTACGAAGCATGACATCACAGTATCGGCTACATCTTGATTCTTCACCCCACCGTTGAAATAATAATTTTGACAAATTTGGATAAATATCTACACAAGCTTGTTAGAACGTATTTAAGACATCATGAAGAATGGACGTACCATTTTGGTTTATACTATTTTGCTCCACGTATCTCAAAATAGTCCTGGTCGACCTTTTGACGTAGTCACAAGAAGTCCACCAAAAAAATGTTGCTATTCTACACAAGTGAACATGTTATGTATTTTTCTATGTTCAAACATTTGTGTTGGCATACTTGATAAAACGCCATATGCGTTACCAGTAAATGTACCTATTTTTCTTCATATTATTACTCTTCATCAGTGTATGCTATCATCTGAAGATAGCATATATTGGCCGATAGGTTTGGAAGCCTTATTTGCTAGCATCTGAAGATAGCATTTATTGACCGATAGGTTTGGATATGCCTCCTACATGTATGCTATCATCTGAAGAAAGCATTTATTGACTGATAGTTTTTGATGCCTCATAAACTGTCATCTGGAGATAGCAATTGACCGATAGGTTTGGATATGTCTAATATGCTATCGTCTGAAGATAGCATTTATTGACTGATAGTTTTGGATATGCTTGGTATATGCTATCATCTGAAGATAGCATTTATTGACTAATAGCCTAGGTTTGGATGCCTCATATACTGTCATCTGAAGATAGCATTTATTGACCGATAAGTTTGGATAAGCCTCATATGCTATCATCTGAAGGTAGCATTTATTGACTGATAGGTTTGGATATGCCTTATGCTATCATCTGAAGATAGCATTTATTATTGACTGATAGTTTTGGATGCCTCATATTACTAGGCTCATATACTGTCATCTGAAGATAGCATTTATTGACTGATACATGTGGATATGCCTCATGCTATCATCTGAAGATAGCATTTATTGCCCGATTAGTTTGGATATGCCTCATACATTGTATGCTATCATCTAAAGATAGCATTTATTGCCCGATTAGGTTGCACATGCCTCATATGCTATCATCTAAATATTGCATTTATTGACATGGTGTTAACACTTTCTACGCGGCTATTTAGTTTTTACCATATTATATGTTTACAAAACAGATTTTTCAGAAACCTTTCCGAGATAAAAGTATATCTCAAAAATTACTGAACCAATCAATACAAGGCATGTTTGTACTTTTTTAAATGCATTTCTCATGGTGATTCTAAATATGGTAATGACATCCAATAATATTGATATTTTTGAAACATTTTGTGAAATTTTGGAATGTCGTCTGCAGACGGCCTGCATCGTGTAAAATGTTAAACACAAACATCTTTAATCATACACAAATTGTATATTTAAAGATAAACACACTGGCTCTATATCGCAGGGGAAAATGACTTTTGCAACAAAAATGCCCGTTCTTTCTGACTCACCCTGTATAATTATAAGTAATGGCTAAAATGCCACGCATCCGTCTATCTACTCCATCAAATGCAGCAAGTGTATAATGGTATAAATAAAACCAAATAGTGGGTATTTTAGTGCAAATTGAATTCTAATTCTGTCGTGTTAAATTAAAGTGGTTTTAAATTCTCAATCTTTGTCACGGTATCGCCAAGTCAAACAAATTTACGAAGCTGTGAAACGCATGGTGGATCAGGAAGGAATATTTAAGCGTAACGCTTTCCACGCGGCTAATAGTTTTACCATTATACAAAACAGTTTTTTCAGAAACCTTTCCCAATCTTTTTAATCTATCTCAAGGATAACTGTCCCCAATAGGCATGTACTTATTTCAATGCATTTCACATGGTGATTCCACATAATATAGTAATGAAATACAATAATTCTGACATTTTTGAAACATTTTGAAGAAATTTGGAATGTTGTCAGCAGACGCCTGCCGCGTGGAAAGTGTTTATTAAAGCGTTACAATCAAATGTTAGTGAATAAGAGATAAAAACGAACGTCATTTTATTTTCAAAATGTGCTGGGGGTGCAGAGAAATATTGCGATTCATATTTTAAAATTAAATTGTTCGGGACTGACAACATGGGGAAAAATATTTACGATACAACGCCCTGTTGTAGGCTAAATTAAAAAAATCTTTTGTCTCAAAGCTCTTCAGTTTTCAAAACCTAATGCGGAATGCGGGGTTTTTAAGTTTTTTGTTTTTGTTTTTTTAAATATAAAATATTGAAATCCTTGTAAAAGTGACTTTTTGTATTTAAAATGATGTGATCAATGAAAATCTGACAAATCTGTGAAATTTTGGAATTTTTTTTCAAGATTTTTGTTTTTCTAATGCGCATCAATAAACTAACGCGCGCGGGAGCTTTGAGCCAAATGATTTTTTTTTAAATTTAGCCTAAGTGACTGTAAATATATATTAGGCTTGATCACGCGACAAAAAGTAATATACAGGGATCCTGATTATAATATTATCACTATCAGCAAAGGCGATGACAACATTGTTCTAAACACAACACCAAAAGTAAGTCCCCCCCTAAACAATTCGTCATAACATCGTAAGATAAAACATTTTACCAATAAAACTTAGTTAGAAATAATCCTATGACTGTTTCCTAAGTGGTGTTTGAAAATGAAAGATGTCCATGACTTCATGGCTGAATAAGCTCAAAACTCACTATGCTAATATCTGAGCCAAGAATGGGATTTACATGGCTGAATGATCATGAATTGATTACACATTACAGTAAATTTTGCTCAGCCACGGGTACTTTTCCATAGTGAGAAGCAATTCATAAACTTTTGTGACTTTTGAGAAGGGCAGTTTTTGTCTTCCATTTGAGCTCATTCAGCCATGAAGTAATGGAAATCTTTCATTTTCAAACAGCACTTAGGAAACAGTCACAGGATTATTTCTAACTAAGTTTTATTGGTAAAATGTTTCATCTTACGATGTTATGACGAATTGTTTAGGGGGGGACTTACTTTTGGTGTTGTGTTTATATGAGCAGATCTCGTGAGTTAGGTCGGTCGGGCTTTTCTCTTTTCCCCAAGAAAAATGACACACAAATCACAAACATCTGTTCATCAGATTTTGATATGTTTCGACAAACTAAAAGAATAAATTGTGTTGGTATTCATTTGTACGGGAAAAGGATTACCCAATTGAATAAAAGAAGACAAAATAGATTGGTCGGGCCTGGGGAAATGGGGTTTTATTTTCTTCTTCGTCACTTACGCGACGAAAAGAACCCGCTGTTCTACATGTACGGGCAAACGAACTTCTCACTGGAAGGGTCGGTCGGTTGGGCATTTTTGTGCTGTTTTTATTACTACATCAGGCTGTCAACTTTTGAGAATTTCCGCCGAGACACAAATTTGAGAGCGTGGGGTGGGGTGGGGTGGGGGGGGGGGGGAGTGGTTACCGCCGAGTCAGAAACTTGAGTTGAGAGCGGGAGGGGGCGTCTCCCAAACCAGCGCAAAGAAATGAGCGTGGGTGGGGTGGGGGGGGGGGGGGGTGGTTACCGCCGAGTCAGAAACTTGAGTTGAGAGCGGGAGGGGGACGTCTCCCAAACCAGCGCAAAGAAATCGAGCTAGAGGAAAACCCGACAGACAGCACGCCGTCGTGTCATTATTTTGGTTAATTTTCAGAAATCATTACAAAATGTCAAAAAAATTTCAACAATTTCAATTGTTTTCGAAATTTAAATGAAAGCAAACACAATGAATAAAAGAAACAAAATTTTGATAAAATTCTTCGGGCGGAAACAAAATATTTACCTGCTCTTTTCATTAATTTATTGTTTTGTGCGAATCAGATGAGCGTGAGAATATAATGACATTTATTCCACTGGTACTTTTGTATATTAAAGGTTAATTCATTTCTGGTATTTGATGATGTGTATTTCTTTGGAGAAACAATTACGTTCGCTTGGTCGGGTCGCCAGTACTTACGTCGTTATTTAATATCCATGGGTCAGAAATGGGAGAAATGTTGTGACAATGTACGATTCAAATTATCGCTCTTTGATTAATGTAGTGAGCACATGATGTGGACATTATTATGTAGGCCTATTATACAGGGGGAATAAAAAACAACTTTACTTAAAAATATATATGGTCACGCGTTATGAGCTCGCCTCCCAATTAGGGTGGTGATGTTACATTTTTAGTTTCATGCTGTCATATTCCTTAAATATTTTTAAAACCACAAAAGCTATCTCAACAAGACCTTAAAAAACCTAACAAGCTATCTGCCAGCAAAATTACATTGGTATAGCTTATACAGAAGGGGAGATACAGCTGTTTGATGTTTTGGGACAAGGGGGTGGTGCCGGAAGGGTGCCGCCTGTACAAACTCAAACAATGGGGATAATCCCATGCTTTGTTCTTTGTACAATTACTAGTCATCCCTCGATGTTACAAACACCATTCTGGTCCCATTTTAAAGGATATTTAGTAGTCATTAAGTATGGTTCAACAGATTTGTCAACTATTTGTAACAACTAATCAATTATGGATAAGACCATGATCATCAGCTGTCTTCCTATTCGCTACACAGTCAACATGAATAATATCAGCCTCAATTTATATTATTTACCGGATTCATAAAAATGACTCTAATAAAAAAAGTTTTGAACCTATAATAGCAAAAGTATACATTTTTGGAAAGTGTAACTAGAGGAATTCAGAAATGCAGGTTAGATCAGGGAAGGGTCCATCCTTAAAAAAATATTTCTGAACATTCTAAAAATATATAGCCAACATAATTACCTTACCGACTTAGTAACCTTTGACAATTATATATCATCTAATGGGTAATTTCATGAGGAATTAAAATATGTAAAGTATGATCATGAAAGGTATGATAGGGTATATGTATAAAATATATAGATGTTAAATTAAAAATTAACAAATCTGATATGTTTCAGAACATTATGAATCATACTATTTTAGTCCTTGGTCGTACTATAATTTCAATGGCATATTTGGTTTCCTCATGCAATTTCCCTTAAGAAAATGTATACTTTTTTCCCTACCTCACGGGGGTATACGAGCAAAAATAAATGTGTAAAAAGTTAAAATCATGTCGCTAAAGGCAAACTCCGCGTGTAAACACGAAAGGGGCGAGCTTAAAACGCGTGACCATATTTACAAAATGTCTAACCATAATATATATGAAGCAATGCCATTCTTTATAGTATTTGTTTGCGATATCGTTAAAAAGAGTCATAGGTTTTCATGATTTCCTTCAATAGATATGAAATGATTAAGTTTTTGAAGCCGAACAGATGTATACGCACATGGATTATGGAACAATAACAAGACAATTGCATCAAATAAATACACATTAAATTTGTTCAGATTCTCTTTATTTGAGACCTTTCTTTGTTCGAAGCCATTTTCCTTTTTTGAGACATTTCTCTTTATTTGAGACATTTTTAACCTAAATTGCCGCCCATAAGAACAAAATATCATTTTATTTTATATCTACAATCCTGATGTACATGTACTTATTCAAATAAATACATGTCATGTGAAATAAAAATATATTGTCACCAGTTGTAATTAAATAAGACAAATAATGGTTGTGTCATGATCTCGGATAGATAATTACGGTACTGTTAATTAACAACCTGACAACGAGGACTAGTGAAATTGAATACATGTCGGTTTTTGTGTAAGTATTGATCCGAACCTTGTTCGGCTTTAAATGTATTCTTTCATTGAAACAACGTGTTTTCCACAACCGATTTGACAAACTACCATTCTTGTGAATGTGAAAGCTAATGAAATGCATGCCCCTATCAAGGCTATCATTCAGATGATAGCATATAACGCATATCCGAATCTATCTGTCAATACATGCTATCTTTAGATTTATTGCATGAGGCATATCAAAACATATCAGTCAATAAATGCTATCTTCACATGATAACATGAGGCATATCCAAACCTATCGGGCTAATAAATGCTATCTTCAGATGATAGCATCTGCATATAAGGCATATCCAAATATATCAGTCAATAAATGATATCGTCAGATGATAGCTTGAGACATAACCAAACCTATCAGTCAATAAATGCTATCTTCAAAGGATAGCAAGAGGCATATCCAAACCTATCGGGTCAATAAATGATATAGTCAGATGATAGTATCTGCTTAAGGCATATCCAAATATATCAGTCAATAAATGCTATCTTCAGATGATAGCATGAGGCATATTCAAAATTATCGGTCATCTTCTGATGATAGCATGATAAAGCATAACCAAACCTATTAGTCAATAAATGCTATCTTCAGATGATAGCATATGAGGAGTTATATCCGAATCTATTAGTCAATAAATGCTATCTTCAGATGATAGCATAAGGCATATCCAAACCTATCAGTCAATATAAATGCTATCTTCAGATGTAAGTATACGAGGCATATGGGTGTTTCTTCAGTAATGAGACCCCCCTAGGGTCAATTTATGTAAGTGGCCATAAAAATTGTTTTAAATTAATTTTCTGGTTCATATTTGGCCAGAACTTCTGTTTAGTACTAGAGAGATAGCGAGCAAAATTTCAGAATCCTACCTCAATTTTGAATTTTTTTTACACACAAACCCTATGGGAAATTGTGTGTCAATGTTACAACCGTTACCTGTTACAACCGTTAGTGCGTCAAGAATATTCAAACGGCTGAATATTTAAAAGTATACCATGAATATGGTTGGGGCTTATTTCCTAGGTTGAAAGACATCAATTCCTTGAAACCAAATCCATTGGGGCACTTTTTTGTCATACCAGAGTCTAGAAATTGTCGTACTAGTAGCCGGTCGTAACGGTTTTAACATTGACGCACGGTTACAACCGTTATCAACAAAATGTCATGAAACTCTAAAAACTGACAACATTTCAAAATCCTTTTACAATATTCAGGTAGCATCAATGTGATGTATTGCATAAATCAAGGAAAGGCCACTTTACAATTAATTATGTGCTTCAGGAGGTCATTTTTAATCATTGACGCACACATTTGTGTGAAAATGTGTGCGTCAATGATTGAAAATGACCTCCTGAAGCACATAAATATTTGTCAAGTGGCCTTTCCTTGATTTATGCAATACATCACATTGATGCTACCTGAATATTGTAAAAGGATTTTGAAATGTTGTCAGTTTTTAGAGTTTCATGACATTTTGTTGATAACGGTTGTAACCGTGCGTCAATGTTAAAACCGTTACGACCGGCTACTAGTTTGACAATTTCTACACTCTGGTATGACAAAAAAGTGCCCCAATGGATTTGGTTTCAAGGAATTGATGTCTTTCAACCTAGGAAATAAGCCCCAACCATATTCATAGTATACTTTTAAATATTCAGCCGTTTGAATATTCTTGACGCACTAACGGTTGTAACAGGTAACGGTTGTAACATTGACACACAATATCCCATAGGGTTTGTGTGTAAAAAAAATTCAAAATTGAGGTAGGATTCTGAAATTTTGCTCGCTATCTCTCTAGTACTAAACAGAAGTTCTGGCCAAATATGAACCAGAAAATTAATTTAAAACAATTTTTATGGCCACTTACATAAATTGACCCTAGGGGGGTCTCATTACTGAAGAAACACCCATATCCAAACCTGTCAGTCAATAGATGCTATCTTCAGATGATAGCATATGAGACATATTCAAACCTATCGGCCAATAAATGCTATCTTCAGATGATAGCATATGAGGCATATTCAAACCTATCGGCCAATTCAGATGATAGCATATACACTGATGAAGAGTTAATATGAAGAAAAAAGGGATACATACTGGTTATAACGCATGAATTGGTTTATTATAGCGTTTTATCAAGTATGCCAACACAAATGTTATGAACGTAGAAAAATACATAACATGTTCACTTGTATAATAAGTAGAATATTAACATTTTTTGGTAAACTACTTGTGACTATACGTCAAAAGGTCGACGCAGGTCTATTTAAACCAAAATGGTACGTCCATTCTTCATCATGTCTTAAATACGTGCTAACAAGATTGGCTATTTTAACACTAAAAGGCTCCAGAAAAATGCTCCTGAGCCATCATGTTTAAACTGTCAGTTTTTTTAACCTATCAGTCAATATAAAAAATTTCAGATGATAACATATGAAGAATATCCGAATCTATCAGTCAATAAATGAGGCCTATCCAAACCTATCAGTCAATAAATGCTATCTTCAGATGATAGCATATGACACATATCCGTAATCTATAGATATGATATGATATAATATATAGATATGATCAGTCATAAATGCTATCTTCAGATGATAGCATAAGACGCATATCAGAATCTATCAGATAATAAATGCTATCTTCAGATGGTAGCATGAGGCATATCAAAACCCATCGGTCAATAAATGCTATCTTCAGATGATAGCATATGACGTATAATTTCCAAGTATACAGAGTCAAAGTTGAGTAATGTTTGATTGGCCCTACATAGCCTGTAAGCCCTATATACTCAAGTTATATCATTATCAGCTCTGAAATCACTGGTGATTTTACTAATAGTCATGCTAATTTCTTGCGTGTCTTTGTATTATTAACCCCCCCCCCCCCCCCCCCCCCCCCCCCCCCCCCCCCCCCTCCATTATAGGGAAATGTATTTCGATTTTACCTTCAGGAATGGACCTAAATGTAATATAAGACAGATACCGGAATTACCCATGCAGTGAAATATAAATGATTGGCCATAAGACACCAACAAGTTCTTTAGAGTAATACTTGCAAATGATTCAAATCTAAGGCTTTTGAATTGATGTTCCAAATCAAAATAATGAAGCAATGAATAAGGAAAATTCAGAAGATGCAGATTTTCTGGCTTTTTAAATAAGTTTTTTCAATGTAACTTTTATTCTACCAGGGATAAGGACATTATATATTGTGGGACTATTTGGAAGTACTCGGATCACGTTAGTGTGTAACGTATGGTCTACACTTAACATCTCATAGAAGAATACAGATCAACAAGAGCGTGAAAAAGAACCAGGGTGGACATACTATGGTATGGGGAGTCAAGTCTTTCATCGGAAAACTACGGGTGTAGTTTTGTTTCTTTTAACCGTTTTCCTGGTTTCAGTATTCTACTACACTGGTCAAGAAAGTGTGTTCACAGGTATGTATAAATAACACAGGCTTTATAATACAGTGAGTCCCCCAAAGATTGGGTTCAAAATTGGCTGATAATATCATATCACCCAAAGCAAACTCTTTGAAATACACAGTTTTGAAGTGAGGCATATGTCAGAAACCATTCCCCCAATGTATGGGTAAAACCAATTCATGCATTGCATTTGTATTCGGGCTTTGGGTATAGAGAGAGTGTATTCCATAATTAAAGACTCTACATACAAAATGATTTACCTATACACGTAAACGCGCCCTAAAAGTTCCTAATATTACATATAATTATCTTCTCAAAATTCCACAGGTTTCCTGATCAGTTCGCCGGATTTTTGGCCTAATTTATGATTTTGTTTTTATAAATCTGTAGTTCTTTATTCTGTTCCACATTTGTTACATAACACGTTGCCATTATTTTGGAGACCATAGACATGGTTCAAGGTTAAGCTCAGCTCAGATGGTAAGAAACTTTCTCTGGGCAGCGCCATTAGTAATTAATACGTATCGTTGGATTGGCCTTGGAGATCCCTCCTACATGTAACTAAGCCGCTCATTTGGCGACAAAAATAAAGGAAGGTTTATTTTTTGAATAGATATTATTGCATTTGAACCCAACAGAGTTGAATGGAACCTTGCACCATGAAAATATGCAAAAGCGTTAATTCGGTGTCCGAAAGTCCTAAGAAATGTCAGTCAGGTATTATTCATATATAACGGACATGGTTGGTCTGTCTATCCAAAGAAATTACCAAGCTTTTTCAAAAAACAAGCATTAATTTATTTATTTGCATGCAGCTGAATCGTCGCCAAAGAACCGGCTAGCACGCCTACAAAAGGAACGAAAACACGAGGATGGGGGAGAGGCAAGTACTTCACTAGTATCCCTTTACATGCAGTGCTCTAAAATATAATCGTACTTTCTACATGTATGAGGACATTTGAAGTAAATGTTTGCTTTAATCCTTATAACACCACAAGTATCTCAAACTTTAGAATAAAACTGCACCTATATATGGTGCATCTCTATGTAGGATAGAAAACCACATACAAAAAGGACCATGATCCATCCGGTCATCCATCTTTTTAATTTGGTACGATTATATTTTAGAACACCCTGTATATAATAATAGTTATCAAAAAGTAAATGTTTTAAAGCAGAGCTCCAACAGGAACTCCAATTGGCTACACTGCAAAAACTACAGAACACATCGACGCGTACGCGTAGAGAACACGTCAAGAACATGGCAAGAACGCGTCTGGACGTGTTCAAAAAATGTAACAGATTAAGAACATGTCCCTGGCCGTTACAGATGTGTTCTTGATGTGTTCTATAAAAATGGCCCTTGAGCACATGCGTCTGCAGAACACATGGTGATGCGTAAAAAAATCTAGAACACCTACAGAACACATTAGAACATCTACAGAAACCATCTTGAACACATGTGAACATGTGAATATGTTTTATATCTGTTGCATTTGGACGCTTCCTATACATCCTGAACGTGTGTAGAACACGTCGGAATGTGTTCTGTGAAGCGTCTGATGTGTTCTGTAGTTTTTGCAGTGTAGTGCCACAAGGCCCGATCTCTAGTAGCTGCCAGTTGTTATATATGGGCTATTACATATGCCCAACAATTGGTATAAATTAAATATAACTCAGAGCAGCTATTTCAGATATGGTCTTTTTTGTCCATACCTATTTTAGTAATGTGAAAAAGCACTATCTGTAATAGCTGCAATATGACTTCTGTGCTCTATGTTGATATATATGTGACTGCACCCTTACACATGGCAGCCATTGTAGATTGGACCTTTTGGCTCCAAACCCTCTATATGTCCAATGGTTAACCGTATAGCAGTATCGTGTTCATATACACAGTTCAACAACAAAAGTTCCCCTTTAGATTATGCCTGATATTTTAAAATGAGTTACTCCTTCGAAACGATGTTGTGTTGTAACGCTTCAATGAGCACTCATTGAATGGAGGAAAACCTCAATTCAAAAGTTGCTAAATGATGTATTGAAGGAGGATGGTTAAGCAGCTTGAACCAGGGTCTTTGCTTGAACACCACACAGGTGTTGTACTGCTTGTTGTACTCATTTAGCAACTTTCGAATTGAGGTATTCCTCCATTCAATGTGTGCTCATTCAAGCATTATTTTACACCTGCGTAAGTATAGCCCCGTTCTAGTGTTGCTGTGAACACGTTCATTATATGTGTGCCAAAAATCGTTTCGATGGAGTAACTCATTTTAAAAATATCAGGCATAATCTAAAGGGGAACTTTTTTTTGTAGAACTGTGTATATACATGATATAATTATTAGTCAAAGCGATTCTGAGAAGCATAATCGACTATGTCTCCTTATTTTTTCAACAAGAAAAAAATCAATAAACCTTTAGATGGGGCGATTAACTAAAAGCTGGTAAAAGCTTTTATATTGACGGAAACCGTGCGATTTCCTGATTCTTTTTGTCGTTAAATACTAATAGCAAACAAATTATCGCTAGAACTTTTAGCATTGTTTTTCTTCATATACATGTATCATGGTTAGAAATATTTTTAAATGTTTTTCATCATTTTGAGTATAAAGTGTTGTTATTCCACATAATTGAAATGAATTTAATTGATCACATTTTTATAATTTTTGATCGTGATCTATATGCAAAATTATCATAAATGTTCAGCCCGATTTTCTTAAAGTTATACTGAAAAGAAATGGCATATAGCCCGATTTTGCTTTCAATATCTAGTTATATTATGGTGACGGATTATTTAACATTGGTATAGTGTTTATGATGCTAGTCATTCTTCACGGCTTCTTGTCTTCACTGCTCTTTAATCATTGCATGAGGTGAAGGGTACTCTGTTCATAAACCCGACCGCCACAAAGTGGTTCTGACAATCGAGCTTGCTTACACCCCCCCCCCCCCACACACCCCCCATCACCCCGGGTGGGTGGGGGGTGGGGTCAACTTTTTCACAGGGTTGTGCCAGAGTTATTTTGGGACCCATGTTTAGGGTGTTTAAGGTTTTCCAGCACAACCCATATCCCATGGCTATATTATAGGGACTGCTTGCAAAATAGCGACCCATTACATTTATACCTTAAATACGTGAGTCCCCCCCCCCCCCCGGTTCATCGACACTCCACAGACTAGCTCAAATTGTGGCGCAAAATCCGTCCATGACACATTTTTGTAGGTCCCGAGCCTGTCACACATGATTTCAACCCATAAATAAAGTACAGACGGTTTGACCCCATAAAGTTACTTAGGTCATCTCAGACATTCATTTTTTTGTGGTCAGAATGACCCCCTCATCTGGGTCTAGGCCCCAGACTCCCTGAAAATACTACAGGGGTCAAATTGCAAAAGAGGCTCAGAGTTTGGTGTAATGCATACCAGAATGTCAAACTGTTCCTGAGATCATAAGGAGCAAAAAAATCAATGTTTAGTTTTCGCGGTATATGGGCAAAATAGGTAAACGGTCAACATTTTCCTAAAATTCTTTGTTCGGGGGTTAAATCCTCAAAAAACTCCGATTTTTATTGTAAATCGTCTCAATTAGTTCAGATGGTTACAACAAGCCATAAAAAGAACATTATGCCATATCTATACTAGTTAAGGATCTGTTAGTTTCATTAGGTCAAATCATCTATTAGTATCATTAGGTCAAAGGTCAAAAAGCTATACCGCTAATGCAAGCATGTGCAACCTTTTCTACCACCGGGCCTCATTGTGATTATTCACGGGCCGCAGTGATTGTCAAACATTCCAAAACACGTCCGGAGGAGCGGTAATACGGGGAGTGGAAGCTTAGGAAGAAAAAATGCTCATTGAATACCCGCTTCTCTTCGTGTAACTTCCTCTTTTTACTCGCTGTTGCTACTGCAAATCGCCATTTTAACCAGGGATTTTAACACACAATCACTCCCGAGCTATATTTAGGCCTACTAAATGCAGCGCGTCACCTACTAATTATAAGGGAGCACACCACTTTGTTTTTTTGAATGTTGACAGTCCCTCATAACTGACTGTACAGCTACGAAGGAAACAAAATGATAGGACTGTATGTAGGCCAAGAAATTTCCGATGCGTGAGGTACGTATACAAACGATACCGAGAACTGTCATTTATGGGCTTTTTGACCGGTGTCATGAAATAGTAATTTCGCGACCACTTTCATGGTCAAACTCAAAAAGACCAATCACGGTCCGGCGTTTAAGGATCGATTGTTAGAAACAGAGGGTCTATGAATAGAGCAATGGTAATGGTTTAATAACCGCCAATAACATCACACAATACTGCATAATATTGCTAAATCATGATAACATTTTTTCACCTTATTTTCCTTAATACACCTCGCATGATAATAACAAAACCCGTTCATTTACACAATGTAAATATCATGCTTGTTTGATGAGAAAATTAAACTTTCAGTCTCAACACAAGCACATGGAAGAAATAGATATCCTTAAAGCTGGCCTACCACGTTGGTAGTTCACCACAGATGAACTGGTCATACACCTGTTCACTTGATGACAGACTGTACAAAGTTAATATGGAGAAATTGTAACCTAGTCAAAATTCCCATGTGGCTAGAAACCTTGAGCGGTAGCTCACCTTTAACTTTCAGTTGTTGCTACAACCTTCGTCAGCCGACTTATGACTCTCATAGAACGTGTGTGACATTTACATGTAGGGGACGTGACGTCAGAATCCGGTCGTATTGGCAATCGGTAGCGGCACCGTATTTGCTGAGTGATGCTACTAGTCATGGTAGTACTAGTTATAGCCCGAAACTATAACCCTCTGAACCTGTAGCAGTATGTAGCAGAGACCCTACTCTAGTGTTGGTGCATGTATTTACCTATAATTCAGCATGATTCGGTCGTTCATTGTTCAATTCTTTAATTGCAGGGATATAATATAATACTTCCGCATGTATAAACTAGTGTGAACTCGTATAGATGGGGTGACATGTGACGTCATGCCGGGCATTGGTCGGCAGTTGCCATTAACATTTGCCTGGCGGTTTGCACGCGCATCCTGTTTTGTTTAGGACCCGTGCTTTTAAAACTCGCGCCAAAGCATAATGAAGGGCAATAAGGCTTGTGGACAGTGTTGTGGTCATATATGCTGTTCCCTCAAGCATGAATCGACAGTCCAGACCCTTTGACCGTTACTTTTGTTGATAAACACTGGTGTCACCCCATCTATAGCTTTAACCGTGGTCGTTTTATGATTGTCCATGTTCTAAGTCACCGTCCCTCGTATTCTGTTGCTTCCTCTATATCTAATGATGAATTAATCATTTCAAACGCTCATAGAACTATCTAAACTGACTGATTGACTGATTGACTGATTAACTGATTGACTGATTGACTGATTGTCTAATTGACTGATTGACTGATTACTAACTGAACTAATATAACTAACCAAGCCACACTTTCGCAAGGGACTCTCCGGCTAAATTTGTTAAATAACCTTCCTAGAAGACAATTCCACTGAGAAACGAACTTTCGCTCTCGTGGTAACGTTCACTCACTATGACCCCATACTATACTATACTATACTATACTATACTATACTATACTATACTATACTATACAATACTATACTATACTATACTATACTATACTATACTATACTATACTATACTATACTATATACTATTATACTATATACTATATACTATATATTATATACTATATACTATATACTATATACTATATACTATATACTATTATACTATATACTATTATACTATACTATACTATACTATACTATACAATACTATACTATACTATACTATACTATACTATACTATACTATACTATACTATACTATATACTATATACTATATACTATATACTATATACTATTATACTATACTATACTATACTATACTATACTATACTATACTATATACTATATACTATATACTATTATACTATTATACTATATACTATATACTATATACTATATACTATATACTATTATACTATTATACTATATACTATATACTATATACTACTATACTATACTATACTATACTATACTATACTATACTATACTATACTATACTATACTATACTATACTATACTATATACTATACATGTTACCTTTCATTGTTTGTAAATCTATATACGTGTGTGTCTGTGTTCGTCCAATAGATAACGGATGAAGTGATTGGCGAATCCGATGGACGGGTAGACACTGATAGCGTTACAGACGACGACTTCATGGATAACATCGCGGATGACGACTTCATGACAATGCAAGCGGAAATTCAGCGCCAGCGAAAGCTCACAATACGAAAGGCGTGTGCGAAGTACAAGCCCCCCTTACCACGGGGTCCATACAAGGTTGCAACACCCCACAGATTTATCATTAATAAAGAATACCGACTTGGGTACTGTTCAGTTGCTAAAGTAGCAAGTACTAATTGGCGATTGGTATTTGAGACACTTGCCGGTGTCGTACAATTGGGTGAAGCGACTAATCAACGTGACATTAATAGGAAACTCAAGAGAGAACTGTCGTTTATGGATGATTTCCAGCCTTATGACGTTAACAAATTAATGAGAAAATCTCTTACATTTATGTTTGCACGGCACCCTTTCTCACGTGTACTCTCATCATTTCGCAATAAGCTGGACCCGGAGTCAACATTTGAGAGAGCCCTTCAATGGCAACGCATGTTAGGCGAGAAAGTTATTATGAAACGGTACAGAGGTCCGGAATTTCAGACAAGTAAGACGGCTGAAGAATTTGCGAACAAATACAACCTGACCTTCACTGAATTTGTTCGATTTCTTGGCGATCCAGAAGCCCGAGACGGCCGCTTCTCTAGAAATATTCACTGGGCGGAACTTAATTTGCTTTGCACACCGTGTAACATGGACTATGATGTAATCGGGAAATTAGAAACACTTAACGACGACGTGAAATATATATTTAAGTTAGCCAATCTGGAGGATAAAGTGCAATTTCCCTCGCCAAAGATTAGTAGCCCTACGTACAGTTACAAGAACAGCACATTGGAAAGCTATTTTAAAAAGGTTCCGGAAGAATTTATCAGTAAATTGTATAGTCGTTACAAGTTTGACTTTGAATTATTTGGTTATGAACCACCCCTAATCGCCGTTAGAAAGGCTGACGAAAGAGGTCATATATGAAAGTGTTAATTTTAAATCGTCAGCATACTAGTTGTGGCTAGTTGTATGATTCATTAAATCACAAATTAATGAAAATATACGAAGTATTACCTTATCACCAATCAATTGCATTAGTCCTTATTTCTGAGCACTGGCACACTCATCTTTCTCATACAAAAGCTATACAAGCAGACGTGAACTACTCTCACGTAATTCCCACACATGTGCTTTTCCCCATACCATTTGTCCATCCCCCTATAGCAAAACAAATTCTTCCAAAGATATATCAACTGCCAAGTTTAATCAACACTCCCAATTGATGACAACGATGTCACATGCAGCGATGACAGTTGTTGCACCACGCTCGTTTTGTGCATGCACAAAACAAGCGCGGAGGTTCGACGTTCTGCTGACCAGCGCTGTAATGACTCAGTAGTATCGCCGTGGCAGGGTAAAGCAAGCGACATGAGCGTCCCGTTGATGTAGCGAGGATGCATACAAGCTACATGAGGCCATAGCAGCTACTGAGATCGCAGCAAGAACTCAATCTAATTCGCTTTGTAGGACAGAAAAGAGTGTGGAGCAGACTGCCTTCCTCTTCCTCTGCCCTTGGGTGCTGAATCCTTGCTTTGCTTTTAATACTATGTTGTTAAATGTTGTACACTAGTCAAGCCCCGAGAACAAGACTGAGCACGCATTAGACTCTGTTTATGCGCTCTTTTGAGGGTCAATGGACGGATCCACCGGTGCGAGGAGAGCCTCCTAAATGGAATCAGATTGCTACCTTGTTTTAAAGATTTGACAATTGTGGACATTTATCTGGGCTCTCCCTGCATGTTATTCATATGTTGATACTTTTTCAGCGCAATGCACTGATCGCAGCAGAGTTAGAACAAGCTCAGCGCACTGTCTGACGCTCAAGGGCGACCATGGGGATCCTCTCCCGTCCTATCCCATGTCCACTGCGTCAGCAATCGATTCTAATTAGAAACCTTACGCATGTAATGCGTTTGGCTTGGCGCTTTGATACTTTTTGATACTTTTTCAGCGCAATGCCAGCGCAAGGCCTGATCGCCGTAGGTGTGAGAGCCTACAGTCATGTTTGATAATACCTTTTCTTAGGAAATGGGGCCTTCTGTGACAATTAGACATCGTAATCAACTGAAAAGTTTACAATAATCATTGTGGTCGAGAAATGAAAATTCATTTCCTCGATCTGGAATTGAACTCGGGACCTCCTGAACTCCAGACGGTTACCACCTGAGCTAACACAGGCAATCGTTAGCGAAGCATGCATTAGAAATACATCTGAAGGCTTCGGGTTCAAATTTCTATATTTCCATGTTTAAATTTTAGAGCTTGATTATGATCATATGTACATTATTGTGATTTACATATTGAAAGGATGTGAAACAAACAGCGTTTGAACATGCCTTTTTTGCAGCAAATTTCTTTTTCAACGGGCGATGTTTCCTGTTATTTTTAAAAAGCGCAGATTTTGTTCGTCTTTTGTGTTTTATCAGAGCAATTGTATTATTCCTAAAATGTTTAAAATAACATTTTTATCATTCCAATTTCTTACATTTCTCGGTACATTTCCCTCTATTCACCAATGGCGTACCCAAGGGGGGTCCAGGGCCCTCCTTGAAATAACCCCGTCGGTAAAATCGACCCTCCGTCGGTAGATTTGTGATTTTGACCATGCGATTTTTTTTCAGCCGTTTATGCTGACAAGTTCATCATCGCTACCCCCCCCCCCCCCCCCCCCCCCCCCCCCCCCCCCCCCCTTATCAAGATTTCAGCTGAAAACAATTGTGCATGTTTTACGATTTTTTTGGGAGTCTGTAAAAAATAATTGTCGGTACATCATGCCTCTCGTCGGTACAACTTATGGTCGTGCCCCCCCCCCCCCCCCCCCCCCCCCCCAGTTTCCAAAAGCTGGGTACGCCACTGCTATTCACCACACACACACACACACACCAGTTCACCTCTCAGTGCTTTTGCAACTTGATACAGAGGGCGTCGTCACCTTTAGATGACGATGCCGGACACGAGCGTATTTCGAATATTCAATGGTAAATTATGCGTACGTGGTTACGTGATCAAGTGAATGGGACGAGCGCTTAAGGGTGCACTACAAAAAAACAAAAAGCGAAAAGAAATTATATAATTATATATCAATTATACCTCCCCGCCCTTTCAGTAAAAACAAACAAACTACCTAGACATTCAATTCAACAAGAATTTCTTTCAATTGGATGACTGCGGTCCTGACAAGTATTTCTTTTAAAAAGAATGGTAGCTGTCCTCACAAAATGTAATATTGCTCTGTTAATTTTGCTATCTTCAGTAGATAGCAGGATATCCATGCATGACAATTTCCACTCATAAATAATTATAACAACATGGAAATATCATTAAAATGGTCATAAAATGTTCCAAATGATTCAAGGTAACTATTCCAGTACATTTTAAGTACATTCAGCACAATATCAATTTCCTTAATGGTGCACTACACTAAATGGGGTTTCCCCTACCCTAAGGACGGTGTTTAAAACTAAAATCGGAAAGTATGCATCACAAAATCCTCAATTAAAAAGACTTGACAGTAATACCATTGCGTATATGCCTATGATTTTTCATTAATTTATGATAAATGGGACATCACCTACATGCATCCTGACTATAAACTGTGAATATCATCTAGGTAAATTTTGAGAGATCTTTCAAATTTGTGCTTTTTACTGGAAACATTGGCGATTACGGCGACATTTCCAAGCTCGTCAGAGAGGTAGTCAACTCCATGGGCATATTTTGGAAAATCGAGCTGGTTCACCTACCTATTTTTTCACTTTTTGGTGGGGAAATGTGATCATCTTTAAGAAAAAATGACTCTACTGGATCAAATTTCGCAATTTAGTGGTCTAAAACAGAGTTTTATATCAGTGTTTTTGTACATATCCCTATGGAGCTCTATTTAGTGGTGTGCCCCCTTAACAAAAAAATTCAAAAAATGATACTGAAACTGGAGTTGGTTATCCAAACTCCAGCCGTTTTAGGATGAAATAATTTAGTTCCAACGTGTGATGAATTTTATGGGGTCATATAATCAAAATCCATTGTTACATTGAAACCAACGGAAATTCTAAATGTACGGCCGTTCGTGTCGACCATCGTCTGTGACGAACCAAAAATAACCTAGAAACACTAGATCCATCACAAACTATTGTAGGAAGACATAAGATGGGTTGACGAAACCATATTGGGAAAAACAGTTTTACATTCGCTGCAAAAAGAAGCGTTTATATTTCTGATATAAACACTTTTACGTGTAAAGGTATAGGAGGCATTGCATACGATAAACGTTTGCATAAGCACTACAACACGTTTATAGAGGTAATTGTGTAATATTTTTTAACACACCAACATGTTAATATCAGCATTAAGAAACATGTTGGGGTGTTAATAACGGTGCAAGAGACAGGACTTACAGCTACTGGCAAGACTGGATTGCCTTTGGCTATGTAATGCTGATTGAACTGGCCACATACCATGCTACTGAGGTCCCTGCAGTCCCCTCTGGACAGTTTAGTAGAGTTTGGCCAAAACTTTGTCATTTCGAAATTACAACTACCATCTTTTAATATTACTTTAATTTATTTTTCCACAATAACAACATGATATATGTTCATATTTTCGAAACAAGATCTCGTATACATTTTAAAGACATCTGGGTACAAATACTGATTTAAAATACATAAAATCAATTCATAGACTTCACCACAAAACCTGAATCTGAATTCAAATATCAAAGTCGTCACCGACTTTGACAAAAAGTGGTCGCGAATACTGACCGATAGCAGAATTTCCAACTTCGTCCGATTCCTAGCTCGGTGGGTTGTACATCATCTTCTAGCATTGTCAAGAGACGCTCACTGAATTGAGATGAAATACACTGGTCAGGAGTGTTACCATGGTTACTGAACAGAGTGTGCTAGTTTGATGATGACGAAGTACTTCAAAAAGTGGTGTATTATTCGGCTCCACGGGTTGGCTTGGAAGATGTACAATATAGACCAACGATATAAATGCTACGATGTAACGTTATAAACCATAGTAACCAGTATCACAATGAAAAGGTAAGGAGTAATAGCGTTGTCCAGATATTGGTGGCACAGTTCTATACTTTTATAACTGTTTATCCATTTGACATCCTCACACGTGACAACATTGTTGCGGCAGCAAGATATGCTATCACGTATCTTTAAACGGGTGTTTCCAAAACCCTCACCACCATTAGGCCTATCTGACCACCTTTTCTGACCAATTCTAACCCTAATTCTAACCAGTAGTGGAACTTCAGATTTTTTTCAACTAGCCAGTCGGGCAGGTAACTCACAGAATTTACCTGCCCGACAAAAATTCCACCAGCCCAAGGTTTTTTCCATAATATTTTGCAGCAAACAATTAAGAGCAAGACTACTTTTAAACTACAATTACATGTTTTTGTCTTTATTGGACGATGTTTCACTGTAACCCTAGCCCGTAACAGCTCCTCGTATTCATCATGTTCATCAATCCAATACTCTCTTTAATCTCCTATCAACCTGATCTACTCTATCATCATGACACACGATCATCTGATGATGAAATTACCCTGAACTAACTGTTACTTACACTTTGAGCTTCAAAAATGTTACCCGCCAGTCGGACGGGTACCTTTCTTTCTTCACCCGCCCGACACGAAAGTTACCCGCTATGGGCGGGCGGGCGGGTCTTATTTCCATCGCTGATTCTAACCATATCCATAACTCTAACCCTAATTGTTGGTCAAAACAAGTGGTCAGAGAGAGAAACATCCTCTTTAAACACCACTTTTTTAAACCCTTTATAATAATATGATCATCTACAATGTTAGAGAATTGTACGAACACTTTGTAGACGAGATGCATTATAGATTTATAACTCCGTGGTGTAAGGTGAAGTGTTCACCTTCTCCCCTGAATAATGTTGAATCCAACAATTTGTCCACCATCCGCACATGGCCTCACATTCACAACATTGATCGGTGGGGAAGGGGAAGGGGAGGGATATGTGGAAGGGGATTCTACAAGCTACCATTATTATCAAGTTCTCTATGCTCATTTGAATCAGGTGCTTTGGTACAAACAGCATGTCAATTAGTATTGTAGATCGGTAATCGGACAAAATGTACGCGAGGTTTGCAGGTTTGCAGGTTTCGTCATTGTTTTATGTGATGGTTTGTTGTATAATAAATGCCTGGTGTGTTTTTTGTATTGGCCTAATATAGTAGTAAATAGGCATTCATTAGGTTACAAGGCCCGCTTAGCAGCGCTATAAATTGATGCCCTAAAAACCGTCAACAAATTTAAATATTCGCCTTCCATCCAAGCTGGTTGCTATATGACATAATTCTCGTGTGCAACCAACCGGCTGTATTGAGTAGTTTAAAGGCAGTTAGCCCCGAATTTAAATATATGCACTGGGTAATCCTCGCGTAGTATTGATAACAATAGGAGGCGAGGTGGCGCAGTCGGTTAGAGCGTCGTACACTGCTGCGCACCGTAGTTCTGTTGGTGGATCGTTTATGAGTGAGAGTTCATAAGCGATACACCAACACAGCCTCGTCCCCATGCCTCCTTCAGACCGTGCAGACTGAAGTTGGCATGTTCATGGCGCATCGTGCTTCGGAAGGTACGTAGAAATGTTGGTCCCGTGTATCGGAAGAGCTATCCCCGAGCACGTTAAAAGGTCACAGACTCCTTCGTAAAGAGTAGGGGATCATCCCGGTCTGTGTCTGTACGCTCATGATGTATTCCTAGGTTCCAGGGATACCTTGTCTAGTTGCTGAAAGGCGTTGACGAGTAGTTGCATAGAAGTAGAAGTAGAATAGGTTTACCAGAGCGAATTAATAGCGCTTTCAAGCGGGCAATTTATGTCATGGTGAATAGCCTGAAAAGGATTGGATAGACTAGAGGCAAATGATATGACAAATATGTAGAAAAGAGGGCAAGTAGGCCTACCGTTAACAAGTAATGTCAGTAGCTTATATATGGGTGAATGAATACTAACTATCATAGATTAACAGTGATTAGTATAATTTTTGTAAATATATAAATATAGATAATTTTAATTAAACTATATTAATATTCATATTTATATTAAAATGATCAATCATTATAATTTCAATTTTGCATGAATACGGAACGTATACTGAACGAAATACCCGTCATTCCAGATCTATACATGTCGTGAATATAAATAAAACGAGTTAAGAGCAATGTCGTATTAACTTTAAGCTTAAGGTTCATTGGTCCGAGAAGATTTGAGTTCAATCCTGCTTGTGAAATCGTTTTGATAGAGTCTAGCTCACACGTCTTCTCCCGGGGAATTCCATATCTTTGCAAAATTGAGTAACACCATCAACGTAAATGTGGTATCATTGTAACGGGGATGGAATCCATCATCTTTCCATTGAATACGAAACCATGTGAACAGGTGGTCAATGAGATATAGGTAACTGTAACAAAGTTGATCAAATTCTTGAAGATATGGTATAGTGACCGTATTTCAATAACTTATAATATATATATATATATATAATAATAAATTTCATAGTTTTACATCCAACACTGCTGTTACATGACATAATGTTTCAAATATTTATTCCGTCCTTGTAGCTAACCGAACACGGGCAGGATGATGGGAATTACTCTGTTTTGTATCACAACCAGCAACACCTTCAACCAAGTCTTGTTGATAACCACAACGGTGACGACGACGACGACGATGAGTTTATGCTCGCCCAATTGCGTATCCAAAAACAACGCCATGCGGTGTTGCACGCAGCCTGTGAGAAATACAAACCCCTGTCGTATCAAATTATTAAGAAACAAACAACGGTTATCTTCAATAGAAAACACAAACTGGCTTATTGTCCAGTGGCTAAAATAGGCAGTACAAACTGGAGATTGTTTTTTGAAAAACTTGCGGGGATTGTACCAGCCGATCGGCAGAATGTATCTCAATTTAACATCAATAGAAATTTAAAAAAACTTTTAACACAAACGAATGATTTGACAACTTTTGACGCACGAACAATTCTTAATAACTCGCTGACTTTTATGTTCAGCCGCCATCCATTTTCGCGCATTCTGTCTGCTTTCAGAAACAAACTTGATCCAAATTCAACCTTTGAAAGGGCGGGCGGCTACCAAAATAGTGTAGGGAGAAAAATCATGTTCAAATATAAAAATGTCCGAAACTTAACATGGTCCGAGTTTAAGAAAAGTGCCAAATATGACCTGACATTTTCCGAATTCGTCAGGTACCTTGGCGATACAGATTCTAGGAATAGGCATTGGATCGAGATGAATCGAGCATGCGCGCCATGTTACGTTGACTACGATGTCATTGGTAATCTAGAAACTCTTGAAGATGATGTGAAATTCATATTAAAATTAGCCCGATTGGATGACATCATACACACCGCGTTTCCCGAGCCGGCGACGAGCAGTCCCACCTATAGTTCGGTCAGAACTACTTTAGAAACCTACATGAAAACTGTCCCGGCAGAATACGTCGTGAATTTATACAAACGCTACCGAATGGATTTTGAGTTGTTTGGGTATGATATTTCGACAGCTATCCGGACCCACCTGCTGGAGAGCGTAATGTCTTTATATCACAGGTGAACAATTAGAAGAAGAAAAATCGTATAGTATTCAGCAAAAGCGAAATTGCACAATCTAAAAAAAATCATAGTTTTCAAACAAAATGACCATTATCTTTTTTTATCAACTAACTATGTTAGTCAGGGTTGCCACTGTCATTTTATTAGTATCGTTTTATTTAACCTACTAGTACTATACAGTCATGCATTAAGCACTTTTAGATGTTGGAAAATTATTAATCCTTTCCTACTTAGGGACCGTTCATTATTTATGGTGGAGGGGGGTTGGGTAAAATATAGGGGGGGTCATGTAACTTTCATATGTTGAAATAGGGGGGGGGGTTATGTAACTTTTTATTCTTGAACAGGGGGGTTGTGTAAATATGTTTAAACTAGTATAAAGATGGTGGTGATTGGAGTGATTTTGGAGTGTAAATGCCATTTTTTTCTGCGCTTCGCGCATATTTTCTTAAAACCTATCGGGTATCGACTTCAAAACTTTTACTATGAGACGGTCGAGACATTAGAGCAACAGGGTGTATAATGTTACAAAATCCAATTTCATGATTTAAAAATGTGATTTATTGCATGCTTTTCACCTCATCTCTGCTTTGCACCAATGCTCACAAAAGTAAAACATTTCACTGGATTATACGTTTCTGCTCAGAATGTTCTAACTTGTTCTTTCTGGTTATAAAGACTCACAAAACCACCCAAAATGCATAAATATGAAAAAAAATCCAACTCGCTACGCTCGCCATTACAAATTTCACACAATAAAAAGAAGGGGCATCATAAAATTATTGGCCGTTCAGATAGGGCACAAACAAAATTTGCCAATGTATCCATGAAAAAAATTCCAAAGGTAAAGACGGCCCTTAACATGCTTAAGCATGTTAAGTATGTGACAAGTTGATTTTTTTGGGGGGGGCGGGGGGGGGGGGGGGGGGGGGGTTGTGTAAAAAGCTACTGGTTAGCAGGGGGGGTCATGTAATTTTCAGTTTCAGCTGTAGGGGGGGGGGGTTAGGTAATTTTAACATACGAGTTTCGAATTTGTCCCCCCCCCCCCCCCCCCCTCCACCATAAATAATGAACGGTCCCTTAGATGATACTGTACGGTACTTAGTCTTGCATTCAATGACATGATTTTGATATGCTATCAATTTGGTTTAGCAGTATTATTGTACTGTTGTACATTACGCTACAGGGCCCGCTTAGCAGCGCTATAAATTGGTGCCCTAAAAACCGGCACCAAATTTAAATAATCGCCTTCCATCAAAGCTGGTTGCTATATGACATAATTCTCGTGTGCAACCAACCGGCTGTATTGCAATGCCCATTGAGTAGTTTAAACGCATGAGCGTGGATGAAACTCGCCCATGCAGTTAGCAAGAAGTACCGCTCGTACACGCCCCGAATTTAAATATACAACCAGGCAATCCTCTCGTAGTAATTGATAACAATAGGTTTACCAGACCGAATTAATAGCGCTCCTAAGCGAGCAATTTATGTCATGTTTAACTACAAACGTAATAGGCATCAATCCAGATCTTCTTGAACAGTTAAACAGATGTGTGAGATTGAACATTGAATAATTGCACATTTCATTTTTCTATTAAGGTAATCACGACCAATGACCGCCGTCATAGTACTCTTTCACTGGGGCAGCTAGGGCTTCACACGTTTTTTGTCTAAATGAATGACTTCAAAAATAAGAAGATGGTGGTTTAGTGCGAGACAATCATATTTTTGAGAAAGTCCACATACCAAATAATGGCAAATCGATCCCCAAAAGACTTCCTTGTTGTGGAAATCATTAGTCGGATCTCGGACAATAGCGGTTCTTAAATCGGTAGTCTAGTAGCCGTGGCATCTGCATTGCATGGTAGATTGGTAGGGGTGGTTTTTTTTAATAGTAAGCAGGTTTCATGGCATCCCATATCAGCAGGTTTTTTTAAAGCGCAGTCCAGATTACAGATACAAATGAGCGAGTCCTCATTGAGAGCCTTTTTATCAATATGTGTTTTATACTGCACGCATCGTTACAAATTAGCGAGAAATATCATAACTATAGACCTATGTTAATTGTAGTGTGTTTTATACTGCGCGCACCGTTACGTAATAGCGAGAACTATTATTAGTAGAGAGTCCTATATCTATTATATGTTAATTGTTTGTGTTTTATATTGCGCAAACCGTTACGAATTAGCGAGAACCAATACACTTGAGAGTCCTAGGCCTATGTTAAATGTTTGTGTTTTACACTGCGCTGCATGCTGCGCACACCGTTACAAATAAGCGAGAACTATAACTTGAGATTCCTAGACATATGTTAATTGTCTCGTGTTTTACACTTCGCGCACTGTTACAAATTAGCGAGAACTATAATAACTCGAAAGTCCTAGAACTATGTTAATTGTCTTGTGTTTTATACTGCGCGCACTGTTACGTAATAGCGAGAACTAATAACTTGAGTCCTAGACATATGTTAATTGGTTGTGTTTTATACTGCGCGCACCGTTACAAATAAGCGAGAACTATAATAACTCAAAAGTCCTACCTATGTTAATTGTTTGTGTTTTTTACTGCGCGCACCTTTGAACATTAGCGAGAACTATAATTACTTGAGAGTCCTAGACCTATGTTAATTGTTTGTGTTTTATATACTGAGTAGGAAGACCCGGAAGGTCGAGACTTCCATAGCAGCATCATGGGAACCAGACCTGAACAAGGCACCTTTATATTGATGACAGGTTACTACGAACACTTTATCTTACATATACTTTAAGCAAAAACAATCATAACATAACAATCATTTTAGTATTGAATGTTTTAGTAGATTATTTTGCTAGACCTATGTTAACCCTAACCCTACCATATACCCCAAAATACCACGACAGGGCTGCAGGGCACGTTGGTAACACCCTGCGTGGAAGTTTTTCGTTGAAAAAATGGACCCAGCCCATATAGTTTGCGAAATATACTGCGCCAACTAGCCTTGACACCCGTGGTGTAATGGGGAATTGTTAGCCTCTGGTGCTAGAGGTCCCTGGATCAAATCCCGGGGGATCGGGGGGATATTTTGGTCGATTTTCCACGTTGAAGAAAAAATTCTGAAAAAGGTGGGGTAGAGTTAGGGTTAATTGTTTGTGTTTTACACTGCGCGCAACGTTACAAATTAGCGAGAACTATAATAACTCGAGAGTCCTACATGTAGTCCTATTTTTATTGTTTGTATTTTATACCTACTGAGTAGTAGTTTGTTATCCATTATATTGATGACAGGCTACTACGAACACTTTATCTTACATATTATAATACTTTAAGCAAAAACAATCATAACATAACAATCATTTTAGTATTTAATGTCTTAATATATCATTTTGCTACAAATTGTTTAAATAATAGGGAAAATATATATTTCCTAAATAAAAACACTGGAATCAAGAAATGAATTATGCCTATGTGTGATCATGTGTGATAAATCTTGAGGAGTATCATGATCCCAGTATTGCTTATTAATATTACACTTATGTCTTTAAGCAATATTCAGTGATCTGTATACAAAACTTTTACCTCTTGACAAGTCTTGCGTAAAATTGAAATTAACACTTCTGATATGCATATTACTTGGTTTATTTTATACTCTAATTCAGGTATAACTATACGCTGTTCAATGCAATTAATACACACAGTTAAGCCCACAATTATTCATACCCTTGGAAAAAAATAAGTTGTTTGTATTTTTCTCATATCGATACCAGCATGGAGTGGTGGATCTTTCACTTTCACAAAAGACAGTTAGTTTGCAAGTACAAATCAATATACTTTTAATCATTGATATTCTGCCACTGTTGGTCTGCTGCCTATTATAGTCATACACAGGGGCGGAAATCCCGGGGGGGGGGGGGGGGGATTTATCCCCCCACTTTTTGACCTGGGGGGGATGGTCAATGTAATCATCCCCCCCCCCCCCTGATTTTTCACATCTACCACAAAAAAAAAGGAAAAAAGGGGGGGAAAGGAAAAAAAGAAAGAAAAAAGGGGAAAAAGGAGAAAAAAAGGAAAAAGAGAGAGAGGGAGGGACATAAGAACGTTTGGAGTTTATTGTACGTTGGTTAGGATACATACGCGTATGTGCGTTAAGAATCCATCTTTTGGAGGTAACTAATTAACTTCTTTCTGGTATAGGCCTATCTGCCTATATAAAAAGCCAATATTGATCAGAAATAAAGTGATCGCTTTTCAATAAAATATTGGTCAAAAGTATACCAGATCGCACGAAATGAGTTTGAAAATTGAAAAAAATTCTACTTCTCAGGGGGGCATATCCCCCACCCTCAGACGCCCCCTGTTGGAGCTTTTAAACCATCTAATACTAAAATCAAGAATATATCAGTATAAAAATGCTCAACTTCTTTCGTGCATTGATAAAAAACAAAATATTTAAAAATGAAGTGATGGCCTTTTAATACAATATTGGTCAAAAGTATACACCAGATCGCACCAAATGAGTTTGAAAATTTAATTTTTTTCTACTTCTGAGGGGAGCACCTCCCCCCTCAGACTCCCCCCTGTTGGAGCTTTAAACCATCTATACTAAAATCAAGAATATATCAGTATAAAAAATGCTCAACTTCTTTTGTTCATTGATAAAAAACAAAATATTTATTGAAAATTAAGCGATGGCTTTTCAATACAATATTCGTCAAAAGTATACACCAGATCGCACCAAATGAGTTTGAAAATTGAAATTTTTTCTACTTCTGAGGGGGGCACATCCCCCCTGTTGGAGCTTTTAAACCATCTATACTTAAATCAAGAATATATCAGTATAAAAAATGCTCAACTTCTTTTGTTCATTGATAAAAAACAAAATATTTATTGAAAATTAAGCGATGGCTTTTCAATACAATATTGGTCAAAAGTATACACCAGATCGCACCAAATGAGTTTGAAAATTGAAATTTTTTCTACTTCTGAGGGGGGCACATCCCCCGTCAGACTCCCCCCCTGTTGGAGCTTTTAAACCATCTATACTAAAATCAAGAATATATCAGTATAAAAAATGCTCAACTTCTTTATTTGTTCATTGATAAAAAACAAAATATTTATTGAAAATTAAGCGATGGCTTTTCAATACAATATTGGTCAAAAGTATACACCACATCGCACCAAATGAGTTTGAAAATTGATTTTTTTTCTACTTCTGAGGGGAGCACATCCCCCCTCAGACTCCCCCCTGTTGGAGCTTTTAAACCATCTATACTAAAATCAAGAATATATCAGTATAAAAAATGCTCAACTTCTTTTGTTCATTGATAAAAAACAAAATATTTATTGAAAATTAAGCGATGGCTTTTCAATACAATATTGGTCAAAAGTATACACCAGATCGCACCAAATGAGTTTGAAAATTGAATTTTTTTTCTACTTCTGAGGGGGCACATCCCCTCAGACTCCCCCCTGTTGGAGCTTTTAAACCATCTATACTAAAATCAAGAATATATCAGTATAAAAAATGCTCAACTTCTTTATTTGTTCATTGATAAAAAACAAAATATTTATTGAAAATTAAGCGATGGCTTTTCAATACAATATTGGTCAAAAGTATACACCACCAGATCGCATCAAATGAGTTTGAAAATTGAAATTTTTTCTACTTCCCCCCTCAGACTCCCCCCTGTTGGAGCTTTTAAACCATCTATACTAAAATCAAGAATATATCAGTATAAAAAATGCTCAACTTCTTTTGTTCATTGATAAAAAACAAAATATTTATTGAAAATTAAGCGATGGCTTTTCAATACAATATTGGTCAAAAGTATACACCAGATCGCATCAAATGAGTTTAAAAATTGAAATTTTTTCTACTTCCCCCCTCAGACTCCCCCCTGTTGGAGCTTTTAAACCATCTATACTAAAATCAAGAATATATCAGTATAAAAAATGCTCAACTTCTTTTGTTCATTGATAAAAAACAAAATATTTATTGAAAATTAAGCGATGGCTTTTCAATACAATATTGGTCAAAAGTATACACCAGATCGCATCAAATGAGTTTGAAAATTGAAATTTTTTCTACTTCTGAGGAGGGCACATCCCCCCTCAGACTCCCCCCTGTTGGAGCTTTTAAACCATCTATACTAAAATCAAGAATATATCAGTATAAAAAATGCTCAACTTCTTTTGTTCATTGATAAAAAACAAAATATTTATTGAAAATTAAGCGATGGCTTTTCAATACAATATTGGTCAAAAGTATACACCAGATCGCATCAAATGAGTTTGAAAATTGAAATTTTTTCTACTTCCCCCCTCAGACTCCCCCCTGTTGGAGCTTTTAAACCATCTATACTAAAATCAAGAATATATCAGTATAAAAAATGCTCAACTTCTTTTGTTCATTGATAAAAAACAAAATATTTATTGAAAATTAAGCGATGGCTTTTTAATACAATATTGGTCAAAAGTATACACCAGATCGCATCAAATGAGTTTGAAAATTGAAATTTTTTCTACTTCTGAGGAGGGCACATCCCCCCTCAGACTCCCCCCTGTTGGAGCTTTTAAACCATCTATACTAAAATCAAGAATATATCAGTATAAAAAATGCTCAACTTCTTTTGTTCATTGATAAAAACCAAAATATTTATTGAAAATTAAGCGATGGCTTTTCAATACAATATTCGTCAAAAGTATACACCAGATCGCACCAAATGAGTTTGAAAATTGAATTTTTTTCTACTTCTGAGGGGGGCACATCCCCCATCAGACTCCCCCCTGTTGGAGCTTTTAAACCATCTATACTAAAATCAAGAATATATCAGTATAAAAAATGCTCAACTTCTTTTGTTCATTGATAAAAAACAAAATATTTATTGAAAATTAAGCGATGGCTTTTCAATACAATATTCGTCAAAAGTATACACCAGATCGCACCAAATGAGTTTGAAAATTGAAATTTTTTCTACTTCGGAGGGGGGCACATCCCCCCTCAGACTCCCCCTGTCCGAGCATAGCTCGGAGTGCGGTGCTGCGCACCGCCTGGATGGTACCAGCTAAATTTAATTTTTTTAGGGCCAAAACTTATCATCCCCCCCACACCTAACAAGAAATTTCCGCCCTTGGTCATACATGAATCAGAGCTAAAGCAATAATCCTCATTTTTATCATTTTGAGGACGATATAATTATGATGCTGCGGGATGCCGCACATGAGGAATTACTATTATTTGACCAAATACCAGATTCAAAACGAATTTATTGGGCTGGCTAAATTCGAGTGCCTCCCCCTCTTTTTCTTCTGTTACCTCTGACTGAAATGGTAAATCGGCCAATGTCTGCGAATCGACTATAGTAGCGCGCTTTTTTAAATCCAGTGTTATCCACACGTGTATTACACTTTTCTTAATTTCCTGAACGCACTTTATTATGGGTTGGGATGGTGACCGAATCGCACACCTTGATATATTTCTGAAATAATATGCATTTATATCGCCAAAATTATGGCATTTCAGAAGAGATATGCCAATTAAAACCTATTGGGTACATTCTTGAACATATAAACAATGTATTGTGATAACCAAATGTCGTGAGTTATGAATTAAACTAAAAAAAGTTATGTTTTGAAGAACTTGTTAATGAATTAAAGTATAACATTTGTTTCTCAATTCATGTTTAAAGTATAAACACATTACCATGAACTTTGTTATCATAATACATTGTGTTATGCCCAAGAATATACCCAATAGGTTTTAATTGTCATATCTCATCTGAAATGCCAAAAAATATAGCGATATAAATGTATATTCATTTTAGAAATCTATCACCGCGGTCTGTATGTTGGTAGCCATCCCATGCTAAAGTGCGTTCAAGTTTTCTAAAAAGTGTAATAAACGTGTGGATAATACTGGTTTCAAATAGCGCGCTTACTCAAACAATGAGGTCGTGCTACAAATTAAACTGAACGATGATAATCGATTGGCGATTGACTAAACAATATCCGCATCGGACATTGTGCACAGTGATGAATAGCTGTAGTACCGTCTTATCTCTTTAGGTATAGTCTCAGGTTTCACCTTTTGAAATGAGGTATTCATCCAGTCAATGAGTGCTCATTCAAGCAGCACAACAACTGTGCGGTGTTCAAGCAAAGACCCTGGTTCAAGTTGCTTAACCATCCTCCTTCAATACATCATTTGGCAACTTTTGAATTCAGGTATTCCTCTATTCAATGTGTGCTCATTCATGCAGTACAACACCTGCGTAGCTATAGGCCGGCTCAAGTGTTGCTGTGCACCCCTACATACAGGGTGAGTCAAAAAGACTGCAATAGTGGAAAGAAGCCATTTTGTTTTCAAAACAAAAACGAATTTTAAAACTTTTTAAACGTTGCAAGAATGATGTATTTAATCCTAACTTTGTGTGAAAAAATGAAGTCGGTCGCATTTTTCGCTTGTCTTTGGTGACCCTCTTTGCTGCACAACCAAATTTACCTGTTTGTCCCCTAGCACAGTGATTTTCATTTGAAATGGCACACATTGCATTTTCATATTTGAATATCCCGCCAACAAAAAAATGGAAAATGACAGGGTGTTTTTATACAAATTTAGAACATTATACGCTTTCACAGCATGGGTATGATTATAATTGATTATGCTAACTCACATGTAAACAAGAAAGGATGCATCAAATTCCAATAACATCACAAATGAACTCAAGTTTCCAAATTTGAATGGGAGACACGTTTTGCGATCTGATGCATATTTTGGGTATCTCGTGGACAAACGTGTGAAATGGGTGCACTGGTCAAAAGGTTCACCAAAGGCAAACGGAAAATGATATTGACTTCATTTTTTCACACAAAGTAAGGATTAAATACATCATTCTTGCAACGTTTAAAAAGTTTTGGTTTTGAAAACAAAATGGCTTCTTTCCACTATTGGAGTCTTTTTGACTCACCGTGTAGTGTGTGCCAAAACTCGTTTCGATGGAGTAACTCATTTTAAAAATATCAGGCATAATCTATAAAGGGGAACTTATTTTTGTTGATCTGTGTATATCATGCTCGGTAGTTAAAGATGGGAATAAAAGGAAAACAAAGGATAACATTTGAAAAAAGGGCTAGAAGTATGTACACTTAAAATGGCTTGCTTGTGATGTGAACAGTCTGGTTTTTGACCAATGTCTGTTGATTTCAACGACATTTGCATCAAATGTACCCAAGATATTACACTTGAAGAATAGATTATGTAAAAATAGTAT
The DNA here is from genome assembly GCA_035610835.1 of Ophiura sarsii. NCBI lineage: Eukaryota > Metazoa > Echinodermata > Ophiuroidea > Amphilepidida > Ophiuridae > Ophiura > Ophiura sarsii. The sequence goes on along the minus strand of CM069451.1, from coordinate 22,915,686 downwards.
TAGTACTATTACCTCTAAACATGCTTAAAACACGTGACTACTTTCTCCTATAGAGAAATCATCGCTGAAGATACTGCCGGTAACCATGGTAACGATTTATTTATACATAGGTGGTTGACACATGGTTGAAGGCAGTGTATTAAAGGCATATTATGTAATCTTTTCCAGAGAGCGCCCTCTATTCATTATTTTTTTTAGAAAGTAGATTTTCTTACAGATTTACATTTCTGATCATAAATCATACATACATTCCAAGTTACAGAGCGATACGATTCCTAATTACCTCAAAATCATGGTTTTAGAGTGAATTTAGAGTGAAAAATATAAACTGTCGGATAATCCGACAGTTTATTTTCACTCTAAAATCATGATTTTGAAGTAATTAAGAATCGTATCGCCCTGTAACTCGGAATGTATGTACGATTTATGATCAGAAATGTAAATCTGCAAGAAAATCTACTTTTAATTTTTTTTTTCGATGTTGAGGGCGTTCCCTGAAAAGATCACATAATATACCTTTAAATCAGTAGAGGTTTATGGAAAATGGCTATTTTAAATATACGGTCAATCCGTTTTATCTTGTCACTACGCTCAAACTTGTCGTTTGCTATAATTCCATTATTTAATGTCATAACAATATTTTTATTTTATTTTACTACATGTGCAGAGAGCAATGCCACGCCACAGTGAAGTGAACGCCTCTCGTGTTTCGTTTTCAAAGTCATCAGTTCTCAAACTCAATTCCCAACGAAGTCTGGAATCTGATGAAAACGCCACCAATCATCGTGACCAGGTCGATTTCATCTACACATCACGCAACGACAGTTTTGACCCGGAAGTGATTACCCATCGCAATGACGATTTCCTACAAACGCAATGGAGGATACAGCGGAACCGTACAGATATTCTACGTGCAGCGTGTTCCAAACACATACATGACACTAAACGGCTGACACTTGGCACGAGTAAACACAGAGTTGATCATTCAGGAAGATTCATAGTCGATGGGAAACACAAACTTATTTTATGCTCGGTGCCAAAGATAGCGAGCACTAACTGGAGATTATTTTTTGGGAAACTTTCTGGAATCGTCCCACCTTCCACTCGGAGAGCACTACCGCAAGAGATAATCAACACTCAGTTGAAGCGAAGTCTGAGATTTCTGAATCACTTTAATCCTGATGAGGCTCATAAAATGCTGGATAACTCACTCACGTTTATGTTCAGCCGACATCCGTTTTCCCGCGTTTTGTCTGCTTTCCGTAATAAGTTGGCGCCATCGTCGACCTTTAAAATGGCAAAATGGTGGCAAAATGGTTTGGGTTGGCCAATTATGTTTAAATACAGAAACAAGGGGAAGTTATCGTTAACAGAATTTAAGAACAGAAATAAATATGATCTGAGATTTTCGGAATTTGTCCGATATCTTGGCGACGACTCTGCAGATCACGATAATGGTTATCATAATGTTCACTGGGAAGAAATATATCGTCTGTGCTCTCCGTGCGATATAGACTACGACGTTATCGGCAAGCTGGAGACTTTGGACACCGACGTCAAGTTTATATTACAACTGGCTAATTTGAGTGATTTTGCAACGTTTTCTAACCAGGAGAGCAGCAGTCCTACGTATAGTTCAGACGTTGACACCTTGGAGAGGTATATGAAAGACGTCCCGCCAAAAGACGTGCTCAGTTTTTATAAACGCTACAGATTTGATTTTGAGTTATTCGGTTATGAACTTCCAGCGGTTTCTCTTCGAAAGATAGCGGACGGTAATTTACGCATACCAGATGTTGTATAATCATACAGTCATCACAATAAGTAACTGATCAGGTAATAAACATGCTGATAACTCTAAAAGTATAACTCCTACATAAACAAACTTAATTATAAAGTTGTTGAGACATTTCTCGTCTTGAATTTGAGATATTAAACGTTAGGGCAAGTCTGATTTTCATTTTAACATTTTCTTTTCAACACGGAAGAGTGTGACAGGTAAAGCGTGTGTGCCGTATTGATCAACCGTAACAAGGCCACCTGCCGACTATCCAACAACCAGGCCATCGACTGGTGAACTGGCACTACACCAGTAATCAATAATTTGCCGGTCTGAGTCCCCGTGTTGAAAATGAAAATGTGAAAATGAAAATCAGACTTGACAGTACATTTAGGATTGTAACTTCCTTAATAATCAGCCATTCTTAGCGTGTACTATCTCAAATTCAAAAAGAGAAATTTCTCAACATGTTTATAATTGAATATGTTTATGTAAGGAGTTATACTTTTAGAGTTATCAGCTCATTTATTACCTGGTCAGTTACTTATTGTGATGACTGTATATTTCATGAACGTTGTAATAGCGCCGGTCTGGTATTAGAACAAAAGGGTTAAGGTCGCGTACTCGTCGACACGTAGTGCACGTTATTAATTCATGGTGGTTCAAGCCTAGGCACACGCATCTGTTCCGAATTATGATTCTGCCATAGGCTTTGTGTTACGATCAATGTGATCAAAAGTTCGTAGCAAAGTTAGCGCGGGGCTATTTGACCTGCTGGCAATGGTTATATTCTAACGTGCACTATGTCAGCGTAATACACCGATGCAACCAATATACCATAGCTGGGAGCGGGATGCATTGTAGGTTTAAAGTTAGTACAAGAGAAAGTCATACACATTTTAGAGTTATACTTTTAGAGTTATCAGCATGTTTATTACTTGGATGCATCTTGTTGGCACAATTTGGTATCAAAAGTTGCCTCAAAACAACAAAGATTAACCATGATTAGCACCAGTTAATGACAATCCGTGACGTTTCTAAATGTGCATATTCAATACATGCGGGAGAAAATACCGAAGGTTACCAAGTAAATATCCCGTATTTGTCCCGGGTTTATCACTGCACATTTCCCCTGCGCGGTCTAATTCAAATTCAAACTGTCATGCATGGATAGTGTAGCATGTGTGATCGATATCCCCAGCTGTCATCCAGGCCATGCAATGCATAACACAGTTGAAAATGCGAATTTGGATACGTCTCGGATTTTCTTTAAATGGGGAAAATCATAGCTTAGCATTGTTGTTACCAAGTGTGGTACCAAATTGTGCTTAACAGATTCATCCAAATGTACGTCTATCTAGCCTGTTTGATCAAAAAATAATTGGAAGTCAGGACATAAACAAAGTGTATGACATTCTTTTGTTAAGCACTTTAATACTTCCGTACAGCTGAGATGCACCCTATAGCTATGTCCATAATGGCGGACTCATCCTCTTCAACTTTAACTTGGATGATTGTTTTAGAAATGTTGACAAGAACGTCTTATTAATTCTGGATGCTTTGAGTCCCCTTGTCGAGCACCGGAGAGGTATTGAGCACACCGCTGGTGATGTCGATATGTTCGCAAACTCTGGCGCTTCGGCACTACAATCATGACTCTAAAAAAGATATCTTTCTTAGAAGTATTTCCATAAATCATATGGAATTCAATGTAAATCTCCGTGTTGCTTAATGAGATCTATACAATCATCAGCAATTGCCAAGTTTGCACTTTTATATATTACAAGTAAGTTTATCGAAGTTAACACGACAAACAATTTTGAATACTATTTTATTCAATGTGCTATGCAATCAACAACCAGGTATTCACTAAATATATTACAAGTTGTGCTTTTTAAGTGGCAACATTATGCTTGTCATTTACTGTAAAAACAGTGCAATCCATACATTAACCCTAACCCACCCGGTGGATTTTCCAACGAAATTTTTTTCAAGCGAAAAAAGCACACACAACAAGAGGTGCCACGCCCCGGGGTTTGAACCCACGACCTCTCGGTTGGCGGGCGGACACTCTACCAACTGCGCCACGGGGGAAGCTGCGCTGGGCGAGTGTATTCGCCCAGCTATATAGCCCGGGGCCATTATTTCACACAAAAACCTCAGCGCCACGCGGAACCAGGATGCTGGGAAATGGGATTTCATGGGATCTGGGGCTGTAAGGGTTAATCAGGGTAAAATTAGAGAAAAAAAGTGAAAATTAAAAAGAAGGAAAAAAATCGTTCCTTAACCCTAACCCACCCGGTGGATTTTCCAACGAAATTTTTTTCAAGCGAAAAAAGCACACACAACAAGAGGTGCCACGCCCCGGGGTTTGAACCCACGACCTCTCGGTTGGCGGGCGGACACTCTACCAACTGCGCCACGGGGGAAGCTGCGCTGGGCGAGTGTATTCGCCCAGCTATATAGCCCGGGGCCATTATTTCACACAAAAACCTCAGCGCCACGCGGAACCAGGATGCTGGGAAATGGGATTTCATGGGATCTGGGGCTGTAAGGGTTAAGTCTGTCGAAGTTAACACACGGCAAACAATTTTAAATACTAATTTATTCAATGTGCTATGCAATCGACAGCAATTGACAAGTATGCACTTTTATATATTACAAGTTGTGCTTTTTAAGTGACAAATTATGCTTGCCATTTACAGTAAAAACATTCCAATCCATACATGTCTATTTAGTCTGTCGAAGTTAACACACGGCAAACAATGTTAAATACTACTGTATTCAGTGTGTTATGCAATCAATAGCAATTGCCAAGTATGCACTTTTATATATTATAAGTTGTGCTTTTTAAGTGACAATATTAGTTATGCTTGACATTTACTGTAAAAACAGTGCAATCAATACATGTAGTAAGTCTATTGAAATTAACACGGAATCAATTTTTAAATACTACAATAGTCGGGTATCTACAAAGGGTTAGTGTGCACCCCCCCCCCCCCCCCCCCCCCAGGACTTTTCCAACCCATCTTTTTTTTACTTCCTATCATGATCCTAAGACATAATCAAAAATATTTTCATAATGCTAAGGGATTAAGCAAGATGGCGTCCAAAATGGCCGCCATAACTGATCAAAGCTCATAAAATGACATATAGCAATCAAATTGTATGGTAAAAGTATAGTTTTAATAGAGGGATGTATGTATTAGACCACTATACACTCATATCCAGAACTTTTGCTTTGTTAACACACCTAAATCCAAGACAAAAATTGATGTAATATACACATTTACTGTAAAAACAGTGCAATCCATGTAGTAAGTCTGTCGAAGTTAACACGGCAAACAATTTTAAATACTAATTTATTCAATGTGCTATGCAATCAACAGCAATTGACAAGTATGCACTTTTATATACAGGGTGAGTCAAAAAAAAGTGTACTCAACTTCAGCGATTTTTTTAGAGAAAAATATTCGTTTGTTTTCCAAACAATTTACTACGGGATAAAAACCGATCAATTAGCTTTAATATGATTTTTATCTGGTTTAGATTGGTTGAGGGAAACTTATTTTACGCTGTTTTGAATAAAAGTGACCAATTTAACGTCCGAACACGCTTCCAGATCTTGACCATTATATTTCATAAGATACGACCAATAACAAATTACAATGCCGACAGCGAAAGGATCAATTCCTTTGTTATGAAATGATTAAAGTGTGGTAATTGTGTCATGAATAGGCCTTAAAGCTGTCTATTGACCCTTAGTGCAACCATCCTAAGCACACAATCAAAGATCAGGAGAAAGACCTAACAAGATGCTGGATTTTCAAGTGGGTTTCTATAACATATTATTGTTTTCAGGAATACATTTTACATGAATAGAGAGAAAGAGAGGGATAAACTATTACTTACTAGTCTTACTGTGGACATTGACAATTTTTGATTGTTTCAAGGATAATGTTTACTTAATCGGACATATTTACGAAAAATAAGTGCAATATTATGTTTATTGATTTTATCAAAATACTATATCGTTTATTATTCACATTATCAGATAGTCACTGATGACAATTTTTATTCAATATCCTCATCTAGTTTTATCATGTTTATGAATATCCCTTCATTTTAATCATTTTAATCCTTGCAATTATTATTTATTAACTGACAGTGGTGATACGATTTAATCCATATTTCATGTTTAATCTATTAGGAGACAATTTTGAACAAGTCTATTGTCTACTTAATTATTTTAATAAACAAGATGTGTAATGATTTACATCATAATCCTAGCAAACATTATTAAGCTCGTTAAGCTTGAAATTAAAAACCGTGTTTTTGGTGAAAAAACAGCTCCTGTACAAAAATAGTCATATTTACTTAACGGTATCATCAAATAGCGTGATTTTTTTCCCATATGGTAGCAAAGAAATGGCGCAATCATTTAAAGTTTTGTTTGCCTTGATTTTTTGGTCAGGAATATTTTGTTTGATTTTTTCAATTTGGGTACACTTTTTTTTGACTCACCCTGTATTACAAGTTGTGCTTTTTAAGTGACAAATTATGCTTGACGTTTACAGTAAAAACAGTCCAATCCATACATGTCTATTTAATCTGTCGAAGTTAACACACGGCAAACAATGTAAATACTAATTTATTCAATGTGCTATGCAATCAACAGCAATTGACAAGTATGCACTTTTATATATTACAAGTTGTGCTTTTTAAGTGACAAATTATGCTTGACATTTACAGTAAAAACAGTCCAATCCATACATGTCTATTTAATCTGTCGAAGTTAACACACGGCAAACAATGTAAATACTACTTTATTCAATGTGCAATGCAACCGACAGCGATTGCCAAGTATGCCTTTTATATATTACAAGTTGTGCTTTTTTAAGTGACAATACTATGCTTGTCATTTACTGTAAAAACAGTGCAATCCATAGTTATACTCTGTTTGGCCATCTCGAGACAGTGACGTAACCGCGTATTCTACTAATTGCATCACATAACGCGCGCGCATACTCGCGGCGCTGGCGTACAAACACGAGCGTTGAAAGGCGGAAGATACACACGCGTGCGTAAAAGCTGCGCCTGTTCAGTTACGTCACTGTCTCGAGATGGCCAAAGAGAGTATAGTCTATCGAAGTTAACACGGTAAATAATGTAAAATACTACTTTATTCAATGTGCTATGCAATCCACAGCGATTGCCAAGTATGCCTTTTATATATTATATACAAGTTGTGCTTTTTAAGTGACAATACTATGTTTGTCATTTACTGTAAAAACAGTGCAATCCATAGTAAGTCTATCGAAGTTAACACGGCAAACAATGTTAAATACTACTTTATTCAATGTGCTATGCAATCCACAGCATTGCCAAGTGTGCACTTTTATGTATTATTATGAGTTGTGCTTTGAAGTGACAATAATTATTCTATGCTTGCCATTTACCAGTTTACTGTAAAAACAGTGCAATCAATACAACTTTTTTAAATACTACTTTATTAAATATGCTATGTAATCAATAGCAATGGCCAAAATATGCACTTTTATATATTACAAGTTGTGATTTGTATTAAGTGATAACAGTATGCTTGCTACGAGGGAGGATCAAATGTGTAGTCACTTGGCCCATATTTCTGAAGAGTGTCCATACAATTTCAAAAACTACGGTCGAATTCCCTTGAAGAAACTTCCATTGAAGTCTATACAGCGGCCATTGCATCCTCATCTTCTCATAACATGCGCGGTACTCCAAAGTAGGGATTGTCTCAGAATGTACAGCTCCGGCTAGGTCTTGGATCCGAGAAAAGGCCTCCCAGCAATAAGACAGCAAAAAAAAGGAACTCGGCTGTTGTAAAAGCACCTATAATTTTAAGATTGTTACTCATATTCTAAAAATGAAAATACCAGGAGACGGAAAATGTAATTACGGTGATTTTGACACCTTGTTTGTTAAACTCGATTGTTGTCGCGGTACGTGATTACAGATGAAAAGTGCCCATTTCCATTGTTGCGGTAACTCCTATTGATCTCTCTGATTCAGCGTGAAGATAATAGCGGGAATTTTGATTAGCTGTTCTTGTTGTGCTGTAAACTTGATTAGCATAATCCGGGACAAATTTAATGGGGATGACAGGCGTACTTCTTTACAATTAAAAAGGATGAATTTAAAACTCCAAATGCTCAGAAGGTCCAAGAAGACAGACAGGACAGGTCATCGCCATGAGCAAACTATCAAAATTCCCGCTATTATCTTCACGCTGAATCAGAGAGATCAATAGGAGTTACTGCAACAATGGAAATGTGCACTTTACATCTGTAAGCACATACCGCGACAACAATACTTTATCGATTTTAACAACAAGGTGTCAAAATCACCGTAATTAAATTTTCCGTCTCCTGGTATTTTCATTTTTAGAATATGAGTAACAATTTTAAAATTATAGGTGCTTTTACAACAGCCGAGATACTTTTTTTGCTGTCTTTATTTGATTTGATTGTTGGGAACGAGCCATAAAGTCACAGGGATCCAAATTGGTTGATTAGGGTGGATGTTCCATGTATTAAAGTCTGGGCATGATCTGGGTGAGGCAATAAGCTTTGTGAGGACTTTTAGTTTTATAGTTGTGATGCAGCATGATTCGATACCATTTTTGTAGGCTCCATTTCACAGGTAGATAAGAGGCTGCAGAAATGGGCTTCGCAAATGTTATACAGGCCGGCTATCCCCACTAAATTTACATCAGACATGTCAGAGGGAGCTAAGAATGTGATGTAAAGGATGACACAACACAATAAAGACAGTATTGTCTTATGTAGCTGGAGCTGCCTTTGGTGACACTGATACGCCCGTCCTAATTATTGCGGGTAATACTGAAAACACAATGCAATCCTCAGTGGTAAGTCTAATAATAAATCTCATAATCCTCATGCATATTTTTGGGATTTCTACACCATACCCTTATCAATATAAATATGACAGCTCAGGCCAAACAAAGAAGAAAGTCGGTCTCAGAAAGATTTTGGCAAAAAAGCGAAGTGCTGTGCGATTTAAAAATTAAAAAAATTAGAAAATGAGGTATGCGATTTTTTGAATTTTTTTTTTGCTATTTTTTTGTTGTTGCTTATCCAAGCTTACATAGAACATTTTTTAACATTTTTTTAAAAAAAATCAAAAAATCAAGAAAGGAAAAAAAAGAAAAAAGAAAATGTTTTTCAGCCCTCAGTATGCTCAGCGCGTAGACCTACGCGCCGTAGCATATTTCACATATCAATGCGGGCGGGCTTCTGAGACAGACCTTCTTTTTCTTTTTTTTGGCCTTAAGTGACCAGACCTAACAAAGCGGAACTTGGCCACGTAGCCTCAGTGGCGTACCAAGCTTTTGGAAACTGGGGGGGGGGGGGGGGGGGGGCACGACCATAGTCGGGGGTGGGGGGTAGAGATGAGGTTGTCCACAAAACCGCAAAATAATCGCATGGTCAAAATCGCAAATCTACCGACGGAGGCTCAGGTTTACCGACGGGGTTATTCCAGGGTAATAGAGGGGATATAGTGCTATTTCCCCCGAGGTACTGGCTACAGGCCTGTATAGCTAGTAGGCCTGTACAGGGTGTCCCAAAAAAATGTTAACACTCCGGGCACATAAGATATCTTAAAAAGGACAGGAACACATGGGTCTAATCTTGATGTATTATGAAAGCTGAGTAAATAAGCTTTCATTTGCATTTTATTGTGTTCCAATTGGTTATTTAGAACGGGAGATAAGCTTCAGCAAACATGAGGAAGCAAAATCACAAGCGGTTGGTGACAGCTCGACCTTTGACTGTTTATACTCCAGCAGATTAGAGATTATATTGACTTGTAGAAGCTTATAGATTTAATAGCCCTGAGTTCATTCTGGTGAATCAGCTTTAGCCTTTAGGGCAATTAATTTGCATACAGCAGTCATGCTCAACACCATGATCTGTGTCACATATTGATTATTGATTGGCCGAGGTATTTGTTATTGTCTAATTTAATTGTAAACATTGTGGATTGGTAAACTGCTTTATATTCATATTATATTTTGATTATGTTTATAATAATATTGTCCTATCTGCTATGATCTTTTATTTTATCTAGGCTCGATGGTTTGTTTAATTTAAAGTTATTCGGGGACAATGATTTAATGTTGTGGTTTTAAATCACCGATTTAAATTAACTCTTCCTTCTACATCTTGATTAATTTGATCAGGGAGGTGTTAAATAGGTACATCTCTCTGATTTGATTGAATTGTTTTCTTCAATTGTCTTGTTTATAGGCCTACTCATAGGCCTACTCCTACATTTTATCTATTTCCAATAGTTTCATTCACCTTGAACTTGAAGGTGCAAATTGCCTTAAATAAAAAGTACGATTCAGACAATAATGTGTAGCCTTAAAGTCAATTTGTTTCTTTCATATGTTCTTGTTTTTATTTGTGCAACAGGTTCCTTTAATACATTTTTGTATTAATAGTTTTCTCTTACTGATTTTAGCGCAAAAAGTTGAATGTATCATGACAATTTCCACTGTTTTACAGTAATCAATTTTAAGTAAAGCCTTTCAATGTTAAGTAAAGCCTTATACCTAAACTAAACATGATCTATACATAAAGGGTTCAACAAAAGAAAGTATACCACTTTGTTTATGTTATTTTGAGTAACTTTCATTTTTTTTTTGTCCAAACAGGCTAGATAGGCATTTAGATGAATCTTTTAGGCATAATTTGATACCAAATTTGCCCCCTAACAACAAAGATAAACCATAATTAGCACCATTTAAAGGAAAATATCCCATTTTCAAAAGTCGCATTTCCAATACACAGCACGAGAAGAAAGGGCCAATTGTTAACACACACATATGCCGTATTTATCCCGTACTGATCACCGCGCATATATCCCTCAATGCGCGGGCTAACTCAAATGTAAACTGATGCATGGGTAAAGGATTTGAATGTAAAGGAATGTTAATGGATGGGGAGAACATGGACAGATTAACCAACTCTTCTCGTTCTGTGTATTAGAAATGCGACTTTTGAAAATGGGATATTTCCCTTTAAATGGGGCTAATCATGGTTAATCATGGTTTATCTCTGTTTTTAGGGGGCAAATTTGGTATCAAATTATGCCTAAAAGATTCATCTAAATGCCTATCTAGCCTGTTTCGTCAAAAACAAATTGAAAGTTATTCAAAATGACATAAACAAAGTGGTATACTTTCTTTTGTTGAACCCTTTATAAGCAGACAACTGCATGAATGAAGTATACTTCGGCCAATCAATAATCAATATAACTGTGGCACAGTGCCTATGGTGAGCATGACCACTGTATGCAAATTAATTGCACTAAAGTTGATTCACCAGAATTAACTCTGGGCTAAATCTATAAGCTTCTACAAGTCAATATAATCTCTAATCTGCTGGAGTAAACAGGCAAAGGTCGAGCTGTCACCAACCGCTTGTGCAAAATCGGCTTGGTCCAATCCTCGCAGTATGAAAGCAAAGCATTTAAAATGCACTAAGCAAGAAGCAACATGATTAAGTCACACACACACATCAGTTAATCTCTTCTTTGTTCTTTTCAACGCATTATGACAGCTTGAGACTTCAGTTGACTATTTGAAAGCTCTTGTTTTACCTCAAGGATTCATTATGTGCAATTGATTTATGGTTAATTTCAGTGCAATACTAGTTCATTTATTTAATTGGATGGACCATTTTAACAAAGAACATGAATTTTTTCAATTTCAATTTTAAAGACTGTTTGACTGACATGGAAAAAGAGTATAGAACTTGAACTCATGACAAAATACCTATATAATTTATGTGGAATATATTTATTTATGTATTTTAAGCTTGAAAAGAATCGAAAGAATGCGTTGAAAAGAACAAAGAAGAGATTAACTGATGTGTGTGTGTGACTTAATCATGTTGCTTCTTGCTTCGTGCATTTTAAAAGCTTTACTTTCATACTGAGAGGATTGGACCAAGCCGATTTTGCTTCCTCATGTTTGCTGAAGCATATCTCCCGTTCTAAATAACCAATTGGAACGCAATAAAATGCACATGAAAGCTTATTTACTCAGCTTTCATAATACATCAAGATTAGACGCGTGTGTTCCTGCCCTTTTAAGATATCTTATGTGCCCGGAGTGTTAACATTTTTTTGGGACACCCTGTATAGCTAGTTTGAAGGGGGAAAGGTTGCACTATTCCCCTATATACCATGTAGGCCTATATATTATTTGTTTTATTACACCTCATAAATATTCCTGCCATTTCATTTGGTCAATTGAGCTGGACACAGTAACACAGTAATTATTTTCTAATTCACTTAGCTCAACCGCAAATAAGAATTTTCCTATTCAGCTATTCGTCCTCCTGAAAGAAACACATTCATTATAAACACAATTTGGGGAGCACGGCACTTCGATGACGGGCACATAGCCTCCGCTAACCCCTAATCAGGCACATAGCGGACCGGGATAAACAGCAAAATAATTCCAACTTACCCACTCTCCTCCCGACCTTCATCCCCTTCACCTTATTTCCTCCATCTTGCTTGGATCAAAATCCTGCACTGATCAATCATCATTGCCAATCCAAGGGAATCATCTAGTTCCACTTCTAAAAGTCTCATCTGCATACCTCTGTAAACTTCATCCTCCTTATCCTTCCAACTAGATACCGATCAAAAGTCACGTCTTGTGTAGTATCGTCCCATGCCAAACATTACACATTCTCTGTAAAGAGATGACTAGTATAAAAACTGATTATGTCCATGTAAAGATACAAACATGTTTCAAAGATAAACAACATACCTATTCCTCATAAGTGAAGAAGTCCGGATTATGCCAATATAGCTTGTCCTTCTGTGCCGACTCGAATACCGTCAGTGGATTCGTCACGCCCTGGTCACCTTCAATCATACCTCGTATTGACCTCTTCATTACCATAACAATACCGCATTCCCAGAGTACTACTGCTAACTATAGGAAATTCAATTATTTTCTAAT